>JANHGL010013541.1:0-13657 GCA_024611195.1 Ceyx melanurus
AGAGACTCCGCATGAGAAGAAGCTGCGTCTAGCCAAGCAGTACCTGGAGGAGCTCCGCCAGTACGGTGAGTACCGCCCGACACCCGGTAGCAGTGCCCCGGCGGGGCGGCCCCAGGCGCTGAGCCTGGCCTTCATGCACTGTGTCTACCAGAGGAGGAACGGAGGGCAGAGGAGGAGGAAGAGGAGACTGCGCCGGCAGATCTCATCGGTGACCGGCTGAAGGAGGACGTGGTGAGCAGTGGGCCGGGTGCATCCCCTTGGTCCTGGTGGCAGTGGTGAGGTCTGTCCCACTCCTACAGGGACAGGGACAGTGCCTCCTCCACTGAGCCTCCCATTTCTTCCCCAGCTCGAGCAGAAGGGCCGGCTGCAGCGCTTGGTTGCCAAAGATGTAAGTGCCTGGTGCTGGGGGGTGATGGACAACAGTTGCCATCTTTGGGGAACATTTGGGTACAGCCATGTCCAGTACCCCAAGTGGCTGTGCCGACTATGGGGCCAGGGCGCTTCTCCCACCCAAGGACCCAGCTGGTGGCACCCTAGAGAAGGGAAGGTGCTGTGCTTCTCACGTACTCCCATGCCTGGGGAAGGGGCCAGGGCAGCCCAGCTCACTTCCCACTCTCCCTGCAGGTGCAGCCTCCAGATCCAGCCAGCATCCGTGTCCTGAGGGGACATCAGCTGTCTGTTACCTGCCTGGTCATTTCTCCAGATGACAGGTTCATCTTTTCTGCCTCCAAGGATGGCTCCCTCATCAAATGCAAGTGTTCTCTTAAGACTGCAACTGGCTGTTGTCTCAGCCTGAACACTGTGGGGACCTTGCAGCAGTAGGACCATGATTGCCCACGGAGGTGGCTTGGCACACAGCCCCTCCAGGGATGTGCATCATTTTGGGCTCTGTGGGAGGCTCATTGTCACTTGCCAGAGTGCCATCGGTCTCTCAGGGGCTGACAGCAATGCCTTCCTTTCCTGCAGGGGAGGTGGAGAGCGGGAAGAGGCTATGTGTGATCCCTGGGGGGAAGAAGGGCACTGAGAAGCAGCACATGGGACATGCATCCCATGTACTCTGCATGGCCATCTCGTCAGATGGCAAGTACCTGGTATGGGAAGGAAGAGCTGGTGGGGACAGGGGGGCTGGTGCTGCCACATGTGGTGGAGAGGTGGCCACAGGGAGTTCATCTCTTGGGGAGCAGCATTTCATGCCCATATGTATTTTGCTGGGCTAAAGCATCTCAGAGTCAAGAATGTATACCTGGCACCCCAAAGGCACGTGAGGTGGGAATGGATGCGTGTGGGCTTTGGGTCCCTGAGGGGCGGATCTTGGGCATCTCTTGCTGTCTGCCAGGCCACAGGAGACAGGAACAAGCTGATCATGATCTGGGACACAGCCACCTGCAGGCGCCTGCACATCTTCCCTGGGCACCGTGACGCCATCTCAGTGAGTGAGGGGAATCAGCCACAGTGCCTGCGGGACTGGACAGTGTCCTTCCTGGCATCCCTCACTGCTGTGCTTGTGTCCATCTGTCCCTCCACAGGGTTTGTCCTTCCAGAAAGGTACGCACCAGCTGTACAGTGCTTCCCACGACCGCTGCGTAAAGGTCTGGAATGTGGCCGAGAACACATACATGGAGACCTTGTAAGAGCAGGGGGAACCCCACTGACACTACCTCCATGGGATGCACCAGCAGCACTACCTTTGGGGGATGCAAGGCAACTTGGCTCTTTGCCATCTCTTTCTCTAGGTTTGGACACCAGGATGTCATCACAGGTCTGGACAGTCTGAGCCGGGAATGCTGTGTGACATCAGGGGGTCGGGACGGCACCGTGCGACTCTGGAAGATCCCTGAGGAGTCACAGCTTGTGTTTTATGGGCACCAGTAGGTCTGGGGTGGGAGAGGAGGCTGAGGGCAAGTGGGTTCAACCTGGGCAGCAGTGTCCAGGTACCAAGCATCACTTGTGAGCCTGCTGGCACCCTGAGGGTGCTGATGCCCTGGTAAGCCTTTTTTTTCCTAAATAGGATCCCAAAGCACGCTCATAACTGATGGCAGTTGCCCCTTCTCATCACAGGGGCTCCATTGACTGTATCCAGCTCATCAATGAGGAGCACATGGTGTCAGGCGCTGATGATGGGTGAGCAGGGGGTCAGGGTAGTACCTAGGGTGGGCAGGTGGTGTCCCCTTTGGCCCCCTCACCCCTCCCATCCCTGGCAGGTCTGTAGCTCTGTGGGGGCTGACAAAGAAGAAGCCACTGGCATTGGCTCGGCAGGCACATGGAATGCAGAACACCCAGGGCCTGGAACAGCCCTACTGGATCTCGGCAGTGGCTGCCCTGCGCAACAGTGACCTTCTCGCTACAGGTGTGTGGCAGCCATTTTGGAGCAGGGGTTTCGGAGTGCATCAGGGACCATCCTGTTCCCTTCCCCAGGTCCGGGTGCATGGCAGTCTCCTTTCTTCACCAGGTTCCCACAGTGCCAGTGTGAAGCTCTGGAAGAGCGGTGAGGGATTTCGGAAGCTGGAGCCCCTCTGGGACATCCCCTTGGTATGTATGGGGCAGTTTAGAGATGCTGGAGCTGGGAGGAGGGGTCTCTTCGTTGGGCCTCCCAGCCTTGAGTGGCTGGAGGAGACTGTGGAAGCTCCTCACCCTTGCCGTGTCCCCTCCAGGTGGGTTTTGTCAACAGTCTCAAGTTCTCATCAGCTGGTGATTTCCTTGTGGCTGGCATTGGGCAGGAGCACCGGTACTGTTCCCCTTCCCCAGTGCTGGCCAGGGCTGTGGCTGCACCCCCTCCAGGGTTCAGCAGAAGGTGACCCCATCTCTTTCATCTGTAGGCTTGGTCGGTGGTGGAGAATCAAAGAAGCCAAAAACAGCATCTGCATTATCCCCCTGAAACAGAGACAGGCTCCCCTCAACCCTGAAGCTTCCAATGGCTCCTAGTGCCCTGCTGCCAGAGCCCCTGGAGCTGGGTCATTAAATTCCTGTCCCTGGAGCTGCTCACCTGTTCTTTCCTGCAGCCACCCTCTTGGGACGGACAGGGTAGGATCAGGGGGTGTCTCATGGCCCCCTGACCCTGCTCGTTCCCCATGTCCTGATGTGGCTTGCCCTCTGCGAGGGTCTGGCCCCTTCCCTCAGGTTTGACTGGACCTGAGCTCAGGAAGAGTCAAGATAGAAAAAAACCACAAAACAACGACAACAACAACACAACAAACAAAACCAAACACTTTATTTACATAAATTACAAAAAAAAAAAAAAAGTCACGCTCTTGTTCACTGAAATAAATCTACTCTTAAAAACTTGATTGGGCTCAACTACCTGGGTCTTGCTTCTCACCCTTAGCCCCCACCAGGCTCTGCAGGGGCTAGGGGGCAGCAGGCAACTGCCCCTGCTCCTGCCTTTTCTCCTGCCTGCCGAGGGTTGAGAAGCACTGCACCCAGCAAGGAAAGGGGTGGAGGGGGCTTGGGCCCAGCCCAGCAGCACTCAGCGGTTTTCCTGGGGTAGAAAAGGGGGAGGAAAAGGTGAAACTGCAAAGGCTGGGAGAAGGGTGGTGGGGGTAGGGCTTGTCACAGAGGAGTGAAAAGAAAGGCCCTGCACCACGAGCGCCCTCTAGGGGAGACAGCAGAGGTGAGGGCAGCAGTTGCCAGCACAGGGCGCAGTGCAGAGGGAGCAGGAGGCACACGTGGCTCGGTGCAAGCAAAGCGTGAGGTGCAACGGGGCTTGGCGAGGGGCAGTTGGGTTGTGTGCCACAGCTCAGTGCAAGGGACAAGGTGGGGGCTTGCACCACAGTTTGGTATAGGGAACGGGGGGCGTGCGATGTGCATCACAGCTCAGTGCAAGGGAAAGAGGGACGTTCACCATGGCACAGTGCAAGGGACAGGGAGACATGCACCATGGCCCAGTGCAGGTGACAAGGAGATGTTTCACTACGGTTCAGGTCAAGGGACGGGACATTCACCACAGCTCAGGTCAAGAGAGTGGGGACGTTCACTATGGTTCAGTGCAAGGGACAGGGGGATGTTCACTATGGCTCAGTGCATGAGGTGGGGGATGTGTAACAGTTTAGTGCACGGGAACAGTGACTTGTACCATATCCCAACACATGGAATGCACAGCTCGTGCTGGGACAGGGGCTGAGCCTCCTGTCTGCCTCTGGCACCCACGCAGCTCATGCTGTGGGCACTGTCTCCCTGGGGAGGGAGCTGGGGTGCAGTGTGGCCACGGGAAGGAGCAGCAGCACCACAGCCTGGCCTCTCGGTCCTTCACAAGGATGACGTCGTGGAGTCCACCACCTCGCGGCCATTGCACACCGTGGGCACAAAATGTGAGGCTGAGCCTGGCCAGGAAGGCAGTGGTCAGGGACAGGTTAAGGTCTGGTGGCAGCAACCCCCCAGAGCATCCCCCGGTGGTGGGCAATCCCCCAGGGCTTGAGTGGAGGGTGTCCCCAGGGTCGTGACAGGCACCTGGGGCAGATGAGTCTCCCAAGACTGAGGTGATGGAAGGTGCCCCCATGTGTGTCCCCTTGGGGCTTGGGGTGGAGAGTACTTGGGTGGCCATGTGTCGCCAGAGTGGTAACAGACACCTGGAGCTGCTGAATCCCCCAGGGCTGGGGTGGAGGGTACCCATGTTCTCCTGAGGCAATTACATCCTCCAGGAGCAGTACCCCTGCCAGGCCATGCTGCAGCCTTGGGCTCACAACCATGGGAGATAAGGGACTTGGGACAGGGATGTCCCCACACAGCAGCCTCTGTTCCTCCATTTCCAGCCATAGTCTAACCTGCACCCCAGGGTGCATTTCCTTCAGGGGTCTGTGCTAGGGTGCTGCCACCCCTCCACCCCTTGCCAGGAATAATTTGCTACCCACCAGCCCTTCCCCAGCACCACTGTGCTCACCGTGGGACTGGCTGGAGCCGGCAGCTGCCACACTGAACCGAGTGGTGCCCACGCGGTGGCTGGCCACGTTCTTCTGTGGCTGGAAGAGTATGATGTGGAGTTTGGGAGTGAAGAGGCAGCCAAGGACCACAGTGCCACTGAGGCTCACTGAGATGCACATGGTGGTGGTCTGGACCTGGAGACAGGGGTAGGCATCAGATCCTCCCATCATCAACTCTCTGCCCTGAGTGGGGCAGGATGAATCTTCCACTGTGGCACCAGCCAGGCTAAATGGGCAGAGGCTGTTGCCTGCACCCCATAGGGCTAGCCCACCCCACTCCAGATCCCTCCATCAGGGTGGATCCATTGGAGTCCAACAGGTGGATTGCCACTGCCCTGATGGGGACATGCTGGTCCTGAAACATAGGTACAACCTGAGCAGCACCCCCAGCCTTGCCAACACACTGCTTTGGGGCAGTGCCCAGGGACAGAGCTCAGCACCCTCACTCCGGTGCCTGCTCCCATCTAGTGGTGCAGGTTCCCTCTGGAAGCCCTGACTCCAACCACCCCCACCAAGTACTCCAGACCCATCAGGAATGTATCTGAGCACCCTTGTCGGGAGGATTGAGGTCCTGAAGGGTGCCCCATGCTTCCCAGTCTCTGGTATTGCTCAGTTCCCAGGGACAACAACTGGCCCTGCAGTTGGTATTCATGCCCTTGGGGGCGAGGGGAGGGGGAGAGGGGGGTTGTGTATATGTCTGTATGGGCCTAAGGTTGTCTAATGTCTGTGCATCATAAGGCTGAATTATGTCAATCACTCCTCCAGAGATCTCTGAAGGTCTCCAGACAGTGTCCCATCCTCACACCAGCAAGCAGTCTGATGAGGGTGGGTGTCTTCTCCCCAGGACTCATTACCCCCTCACCCACAGCTTTTCAGCCACTCTCACGTGGTCTCAAATGCCCCAATGCAGAGGTGATCATCATCAGGTCTTTGGTCAAAGTCCCTTACCCAGGCCCATACATTTTCTAGCCACAAACCCCGTGGGGCCCAAATCTCCAGGACAGCTCAGATTAAGGCCTATTAGACTCCCCCCCCCAAGAAAAACCAACAAACTTGGGTTCTTACTCGGTAGTCGCTGGAGGTCACATAGAAGATGGGCAGGAAGGCCAGCCAGATGATGCAGGTTGTGTACATGGTGAACCCGATGAACTTGGCCTCATTGAAGTTTTCAGGGCATTTCCGTGTTTTGAAGGCATAGACCGTGCAGAGGACAATCAAGAGGACATTGTAGGTAAGCGAAATGAGCATGTTGGAGTCACGGTTGTTGCACTTGAGGGTGACAATATACCTCTTGTCAGGCTCAGTCTCCTTGCCTGTGCCAGGAGTCTCCACCAGCAGCCAGATAATGACGATGATCAGCTGGCAAGAGATGAGGGCCATGCATATGACCACTTGAGACGTGGGGCTTATGAAGCGGGGGCGCTGGACCCCCTCCTTCACCCCACTGAATATCCTGGCAATGCGATTTGTCTTGGTCAAGAGGGCTGAATAGCAGACGGCAAAGGATGTGCCCAGCCCCAGGCGCCGGAGTGTGCATACCTCAGTGGAGGGCTTCGCAATGAAGATGAAGGTCATGCTGTAGCACATGAGAACCCCTGTCAGGAGAATGTAGCAAAGCTCACGTCCTGAGGCCTTCACAATAGGAGTGTCATTGTTCTTCATGAAGACTCCAAAAACAAAGAGGGTGGAGATGAAACCCAGGCAAGAGATGGTGACAGGACCAATGGCCCAGATGTCCTTCCAGCGGATGTACTCTTGTGGCAACTCGTAGCAGCCGTTCAGGGTCTCATTGGGCCAGTAACCAAGACCACAGTCCATGCAGGTGAACTCATCCAGCAAGTACTCATAGGGCTGGCAGGGGATGCAGATCCAACAGCATATGTCTCCAGGCTGCATGCTCTTGATCTCATTCTTCTTGCAGGGGTCGCTGCACTGGGACACAGGGATGGAGGTCTCAGTCCATGGGATGAGGCTGGTGTTGAGGATAAGCCCCTCAGCCCAGTAGCCCACCTTCTGATACCGATACCGCCCATCCATGTGGTGATAGTTGAAGATGTTGTAGCGCCCAATCCCATCTCCATAGTGGTCAAATCGAACGACGCTCTTGGTGTCTGCTGGCCTGAATGGAGCTGGAGGGAGAAGGGGAGATGGTCACTGCCATGGGGCAGGACAGAGCTTGCTCCTGGCATGGAGGCAGGACTCTCTTGAAGGGTTATGTCCCACCATGGCCACAGGCAAATGTCCAACCTGTTCCCTGCCTTCACTCTCATACTTGTTGCCTATGCATACAAGGGAAATACAAGGGGGAAAGCAAATGTAGAGAACTACCTTCCCATGGGTGTAAGAGCTTGACAGCCCTGGTTAGCTCTGCAGAGGCAAAGCAGGGGATTTTGCAGTGACACCTGGGTAGCCAGGCTCAGATCATGTCACAGAGGACATGCTTCTAATTTGTCCCAAACTATGTGGCTCCCTGATCAAGTGTATCCCTCCAGTTTAATCCCTGAAATGGATGATTCTTGCAAGTGAGGTCTCCAAGGACCCATGTTGTTGAGGTTCCCTTGTGGGGCTGGTCCCGCCCTGCCATAGCATGATGGAGTTGGTCACCAGTTTCTTTGCACTGGGACAGAAGGCCTGGATTGCCTCCCAGGGGTGGGCTGTTGGCTTCCTGGGACAACTACAGCCCACAGTACAGGGTCCCTGGATGTGGGCAGGCTGGAGGAATTGGAGGGTTTGGGGTCAGATTTGTGTCTCCTTCCTCTTCCCTGCCCTTCCACCCATCCCTTTCCAGTTAGGCAGCCAAATACTGCCTCCATCTCCGGACTCACCGTCAAAATTAACATTTAGTATAAAGTCCTTGTAGAACCTCTTGCCATTGACGGGCTTCATAGCATCACAGAGCTTGGTAGAATTTGGGCACAGTGCCCGGTGCATGTTGTGGAGAGAGTGGGCCATGGCATAGACTGCATTGACCACGAACGTGATCTTGGACTCTGGCTCAAATTTGCCTGTCTTGAGGGAGTACCAGCTACAGTCCTGCGTGTGGAAGCTACACTTGAACTTCTGCTCCCAAAACTCCCGAAACCAGGGATTGCGGCTGTTATTGTAGGGGTTGAGGTTACGGAAGTAAGCAGCAAACTCCTTAATGGGGTATGCTGCCAGCTCAATGGTGATGGCTCCCTCTGCCACCACTTCGCTGCCAGCCACCACACTCTCCAGGGCTCCCCATCCATCACTGGCTACCCACATGAAGGACACATTGGATCTCTGAGCAGCTGCCAGCAGCTCCCGGGCATCTTCACTTCGTGTGAACAGCACAACCACTCTTGCATTTGGCTTCTGCAGCAGAGCCCGGACCACCCCATCATAGGTCTTCTTGTTCATGGAGCGCCCCACCTTCTCTGAGGTGGCGATGCAGATGTTGCGCATGCGGGCTTCTTGCTCAAAGGCCTCAATCCCTGTCTCCCCATAATCACCCTCAGAGGCCACCGTGGAGACGTAGGTCCAGTTGAAAAAGCGGAGGATCTCTGCCATGGCTTTGGCTTGGTAGAAGTCTGGCGGGACTGTGCGGGCAAAGTAGTCATAGCGGGACTTGTCACTAAGCTTGGCACTGGTGGAGGCATAGCTGATCTGCGGGATCTGGAAGAGCCGCAGCAGGTTGGCCACCTGCATAGAGGAGGAGAGATGAGCACCTGACGACATGGCCCGGCAAAGAATGTTTCCACTTGAGGACCCCCTCCCAACACTAAGTGTTGTTGCATGGTGTTCCCAAGTATGACCATGGGGCTGAAGACCAAACCCCCCCACCCACCCAGCGGGTCCTGGTTGTAGGACAGATGGATAAACAGCACATTCACAGGGTTGCCTGAGCCTTCAGATGTGCTCATTTCTTTTATTCTTTTTCAGTATTTTATTCCATCCCCTCTGAAATTTAGGGCTGGGGAGAGGATAAAGGGGTTTATGTCAAAAGCAGAAGCTCCTCTTCGGGTGATCTGTAGGAGATAGTGGTGAACAAGGAGAAGTCTGGGGCACCTGGCACACCTCTGGTGTGGGAGGCAAAGGCCCTGGGTACTGGGAGCCATAGCAGAGCCCCACCCCCCTCACCAGCCAGGGGTGGGCTGTAGAGATGAACCTGGGGACCAGCGCCTGCGCATCCCACATCAGGAGCCCCAGAGGGACTGGCACTTTCCAGCCGCTCAGCAGAAACCCTGGTTAGCTTCAAAAAGGAAAAGAGCCTGCTAATGAGGCTGTTAAAACCTAGGCTCTTGCGGCAGCAAGGCTGGGGCTCAGGCACGCCGACGGGGACAGTGAGCCCGCCCACATCTCACTGCTCCCTGGGCAAAAGACACGACTTAATTAACGTGATCAACTGTTCTCAATGATAAAGTCCTCTAATGGCAAGCAGAACCCCAAGCAAAGCAATGCTGCTGCCTGGCCTTGCTGTGCATCGGGAGCTGCCAGACTGCCGTGCTGCCCCAGCACTGCTCGCGCTCCCTGGCCATCACCTGTCTGCCTGGGGTCGGGATGGTGCTGTGGTCTGGTGCTCCAGCAAGGGAAGGGGACTGAGGAGACAGTGCCCCTTCATGATGAGCAGCTCTGCCTGCTGAGTGTGATATCCCCACATCCCTGCCACAATGTCCCCAGCTCCATTCTGAAGTGTCACTGCCATGTCGGGATGTGTCCCTGTGGACAGGATCCATGGGGCTAGAACTGAGCTGAACCCTGCTCACACATTGTGGCAGCTCCTGGGTGCCAGGGCACCACAGAAGCTGGACCCTCAGTATTGTGCGCCAGACGGGACCAGGACAGCCATGGCCATCCAGGTCTAGTTGCAGTGCAGCTGGTCTGCCAGGTGCTGGAGGTGGCCTCCTGCAGCATTTGCCATATCAAGGCCTGGTGGCATCTCACCATCACCTGTATGCTGGTGGCATACATCTGACAGAAGAGGGATAGCATTATTCTCCAGGCTCATGCCAGAACACGAGCATCCCTGTGCTGCACTGGCAGCAGCAGCACCACACTCCTACCAGGTTTTTACCCTCTCCCACTGCTGTTTCTACTGACCATCCAGCCCCATCTGTGCCATTCTTGACTGGGGAGTACCTGGATGGAAACATCGCTGTAGGAGCCCCCGATGACGCCAGTGATGGCAGTGGGCACATCATCATGGACAGCATAGGAACCATCAGGGCAGATGTGCTCAGAGCCGTCCACCCTGGTGAGGGAGGCACGAACAAAATCGAGGGACTGCTCGAGGGCATAGGTGTCCTTTGAGCAGGTATCAAGGATGTGGGCGCCCAGCTTCACCCCCGGCAGGATGCTACTGTCCTTGTTGATCTCATCCAGGGCAAAGAGCATGGCCTCCAGGCGCTGGATGCCCCGTTGCTCATTGATCTTGCCACAGTCTTCACTCCCCACTCCTTTCTCATGGATGGGGAAGAGGCCCCCGATCACCAGGTCCCCATCTATGCTGATCTCCTTCTTGCCAGCCTTGCCATGCCCAGCAGCCAGGCAGGTGGCCAGGCCCATCAGCCACAGCCAGGCGGCCAAGGGAATTGCCATGGAGTGTCCTGGCTGGGGACCTCCACCACCCCACGTCACCCACTGCCACCTGTCAAGGCAAGGGCAGGCAGTCCCCAGGCATTGGGTGGTGGGGAGTGGCACAGCGTGGTGTCAGCAGGAGGGGTGGTCGTGCCACCCCAGCAAAGTCCTCAGCACCTGGAAAAGTGAAGAGAAAAGCAGCTGGGTCTATGGGCAACAAGGCAAGACAAAGACTGTCCCCAGAGGCAGCACCAGTGTGCACAGGCCAGCAAGGCCATGAGCCTGCCTGTGCCCCCACCTCAGTCCTCCCCGCCCTTAGGAAGGAGCCCCTTGCAGAAAGGCAAGCAGAACAGATGCAACAGCTTCTACCATGACCCAGGACCCCCAGAACATCTGTAAGTGACAGACCCCAGGGGACAAGCAGGGGTAAAGGGACCAGTCACCCACCATACAGCACTTCCTGGGATGGATCAGCATGGGCAGGGGGTGCACAGACCTTGCTCCTGTGGTAGCACTGAGCACAGCAGCCTGCTGGGGTGCAGCTTGCCAGCTCCTAAAACACCGAGGGTGAGGGGAAGGAGTCAGGGAGGTCACCTGGGCAGGGATGTCACCAGGAGCAGGGAGCCTGGGCTAGGTGAGCAGAGCCAATGCAAGCTTCAAGGCAAGCCTGGACCCACACAGCAACATTACATCACAGAATCACATCACAGAAATTAGGGGCTGGAAGGGACCTAGAAGATCATCAACTCCCGACCTCCAGCCAAGAGAGCTGCTAAGGAAACTGGCCATGAGCCTGACTGCCCACAGCACTCAGCCTTCATCCATCACTGTATTTTAATCCCCATCCTAAACTCCTGGAGTCCACCTGCCCTGCCACTGCCCCTGACGCAGCCTGTGGCACTGGGGCCAGAGAAGGGCCATGCCACTAGCTTCATCCTCCCGCAGTGACGTGCCAGGCAGGCTCCAGTAGCCGTGGTGCTTTAGAGCCTGTTCTCTCACCACCGCCCCTTCCTTCCCTGTATACTAAATTCAGAGATTTCAGTAAAAGTAAGAGCCAGGTTTGCTGACTCCCTCTGCAGAAAGCATGGAGGCGCGGGGGAATCAAAGGCTTTTGCAGCAGGCAGGCCTTTTTTTGGCAGGAGATGCAGTCCCCTCAGAGATCGGTTGTCTTTTCCTGAACCACAGAAGAGATTTGTTTCCCATTTGAAGCTGACTGCTGAAATCCCACAGGGCTGAAGTTTTGGGGGCCCTAAGAGAAGGAGACCCTTTGTCAGCCCAGAAACCTCAGGCTGCTCTGGCATGGGAAGCTGCTGGTGCCATGGCAGGTGCTGGGTCTCACCCCCGAGCCCAGCAGAGCAGGGTGTTTGTGGGAGCACACAGGGTGAGAGGGTGATGCTAGAACATGCTGTCGTTCCTCCTCCCCCCACTGCAGTCCCCTGCAGCCACTACTGGGGTAGCTCTCCCTGAACAGAAGCAAGGCACCCCTCGATGCCACTGTGGTGCTCCCAGACAGGCAATACCCATGGCTGAAGGAGCTCTCTGGCAAGCTGCTGGAGCTGGCAGTGATGTCCAGAGGGATGTGTGCAAGTGAGGCACAGGTTGTAAAGGGATGGGGTGATGAGATGCATGTGGACCTCCCCCTTGTCTGTGCCCCAAAGTGCCTGTCCCTGGGTGTTGCCTGCCTGTGACAAGCCCCCAGACACCTCAGGGCATCTCCTCCCCAAGCCCCAAATTTGAAGGAGTTGGGGGAGGAGCTGAGGAAGGGTCTCTACCTTATTTCAGGCAGTGAATGCTTTTGAGGGACTTGAGGTTTCCTCAAGTAGGAAAGAGGACACAGGCACATGGATTATTGATGGAGTCCATCAGCAGCACGCTGAGCCCAGCTCAGGGGTCTGGCAGCACTGGGAGTTTGTCTCCTTGGGGTTCATCTCTTCTGTGGCAGCTGGCAGGACCCATGAGATGAAAGGCACCTTCAGACAAAGGTCTTCCAAAAGGACCAACCATCACCCATCCTGCAGTGAGCCCTGGTTTTGCCCTGAGGGACACCATGAGCAGGGATGCAGCCATCCCTACCACTGCTCAGCTGGGTTGTCATGGTGCTGGGGGAAGACAGAAACATCTGGGGAACGCCTCGGGAAGTGAAACACCTGGCAGAACAGAGCCAAGTCCAGCCTGATGGCCACAGTGTGGCAGGAAGGTTCCTGCCAGTTGCTGGCTGCTGGCAGCCTCCCATCCCAAAAGCATTGGCAAGTAGGATGGGTGCGAAGGTGCTGTTGCTCCTATGTGCCCTGAGTACTTTCCACCCACCCACTGACAGAAAACCTGACCCTCTCTGACACCAGCACCCTTAAGGGTGGCGTGGGGCATGTGTGAGAGCAGCAGTGCTGGGAGGGCACAGGGTGAGCCTGACTGCAGGAACCACTGTTGTCACCTCCCATTGGGGTCCTTGGAAGTCCGATGTGACCGACCTCTGCCAGGACACCCACACCTCCATTCTGCCCCATGGCCTGCAAGCCCCGGTGCCCCAGGGGGCCAAAACACCTTCCCCAGATGCTTGCCCCATCACATCCCACCACCGCGGCCATTCGGCTGTTCTTGCCCAGCTTGGAGGGAGCACAGGGTGTCAGGGAGGTGAAAGCAAGAGGAGCTGCCAAAGGCCTGGCCCACACACCCTGGCACTGATGCAAGAGGGGAGAGGAGGGGGCTGCCAGCCTCACCGCAGCCCTCCCCGATGGGCTAGGGTCAACAGCCTCGGCCGCTCCACCCCAGATCCCGTCCCAAACCCTCCTCATTCCGTCTGCCCCGGCAGTTCCTCCACGAACCCACTGTTCTCTGTCCCAGCCGCGGACAGTCGGAGGAGGAACCCGGGGGGTGGCAGCAGGAGCGAAGTGGGAGCTGTCCCCGCCGGGCCGGGTGGTCACCCCCGCGTCCCTGCCCCGGTTAAAACGAGCAGCCCCTGCTCGTGGCCGGGGAGCTGCGGCGGTGGGGTCCCGCTGGGTGCCCGTTGAGAGGGTCGGCGCTGACGGAGCGTCGGGGACAAAGGGACCGCTGCGAGCCCTTACCCCGGAGCCCGCGGCCCGGCGTCTTGCCCCAGTGACCCCACAGCCCGCCGGCAACTCCGGCCCAGCCGGTGCCGGTGCCCGGGCTGGGCTCCCCTCCCTCCGCCCCGGGAGCCCCGGCCTCAACCGCCGAGCCCCGCCGTGCCG
>JANHGL010013541.1:14164-56254 GCA_024611195.1 Ceyx melanurus
GCAAGAGCTTCACTGACAGATCCAACCTCTCCCAGCACCGCCGCACCGGGCAGAGCAGCGGCAGGACCGGCGGCTGGCAGGACTTAGGTAAAGGTGGGGAGGACACAGCCGGATCCAGGCAGGACACAGGCAGGACACAGGCAGATGAAGAGAAGTGATGGTCAGATCAGATCCATGGGCAAAGGCAGGACCGGACAGGACACAGTCAGAGCAGCCAGCATCTGCTCAGCACCCCAACAGACCCATCAGGGCACAGCTCAGCACCTGCTTCCCAGCCCAAAGCCAACGTCTCAGAACCAGACCAGTGACAGGGGTCTCTGATCCGGCTTCACAGCCACAACCTGGTGTCCCAGGGCTGTTCTCCCCCTGCCTGGCACAGTCCCCTAGCCATTCTGCTCCATTCCTCTTTGAGGGGACCCAGGTGCCCAGCATCACCCCACTGACCCTCACAGTCCATGCAAACCCAGCACTCACCATCAACCTAAGCTTCATTCTGGGGGAAAGCTTCAGGCGATTCTCCTCGAGCTGCCTCCTCCAAAGTCAGAGACAGCAGCTAGATTTAGTGTCCCAGGTCTCCACCACTTGCCCAAATCCTTTCTGTAGTCATCTGGTCATTTAGGATCCCAGTGTGCTGCTTCCCCATTGGTCCTGACTTGGCAGCCCAGCTGTTTTGAAGAGTTCCATGAATAGGACAGGGGGTTCCACGGGACCTGCAGGGATGGGCAGGGACCAGGGGCACCTCTGGGGCACCAGTCTGAGTAACCATCTCATTGACCTGTGCCTCAGTTTCCCTACTGCCAGCTGTTGAGCTTGCAGGCTGAAGGTTAGGGCACTGCAGTAAGTCAGACTCACTCTGTCCCATCCCACCCCAACAGGCCTGATTTGTGGGGAGAGATAACCTAGGACCTCTGTGGCAAGGATACTCTGCATTCCCACCACAGCAGGACCCCAGACCCCGCTGACTCATCCTCTCAAGGCTGTAAAGCACAGATGGAGCAGGGCCCTGGGGAGAGGATGCCTGGGCTGGGGGACTCAGCCTCTGGCCAAAGAGGACAGAGAACCAGGGAGTGCTGCAGATGTGCTGTGCCAAAGGATGCTGGCACCATCAAGGTCCCACTTCTCCCGTGGCAGACAGGATCTGGCACCAACTGCATCCTCCTGGCTGCTGCTTCAGTGCTGTTGACATCAAAAGGACCATAGCAAAGCATCCCTGACTCCCATCTTCAGCAGGGTTAGGGGACAAGTGGTGTTAGGATCTGCTGCCTGGCTCCAGCCACCCATGGAGCCGCCAGGCATAAATATTTCAGGGGGCTCGGCAGTTTTGTAATAACTGGCAACAAAGATAAACACTGGGAAGAGCAATATTTTTCCATGTGGGCTGGAGGAGTTTAATATTTTATCACTCAGAGCACAAAATATTTATGAACAATCTCATGTCAATCACTGGCTGAGGACTAATTATGACCTTTCCAAGCCAGGGAGGACACTTCCCCACCTCAGAGCTACAGCCAGGCTTTCTCTGCCCATTGCCCCTCCACCAAGCCCCAGCCTTGGCTTGCCACGTCTGACTGCTGGGGAACAAGCCCTAGGCTGATGGAGGCACTGGGGCAGGGGCTGAGCTCTGCCAGATGGACAAGACGGTCCAGCACTCAATGTTGCCCAGGGCACCATGGCAGTAATATCCATGCTGCTCTTTCCCAGCTGGGGGACAGGAAACTGGGACCAGCATGGACTGCTCTCCTTGTCTGCACCCTGCGGCTGCGGGACTGGGGAGGACCTGTACAAGCAGGCTGGTTCCCCCTACTGCAGGAGGCGCACAGTGGTGCCAGGCCCACCAGCAGCCCAAGGACCTGGCTTTACTGGTTTTTACTTTCAACAGAGTCCCAAGAGGAGCAGGGATGCCATCATCCTCCTCCAGCTCAGCCTGGAGGCTGGGACCCTCCCCCCGCTCCCCTGCAGAAGCCAGGGACAGTCCCTGTGGCCCTGCTGGGCTGCCTGGGCAGGGAGCAGTGGGGATGCAGAGCCCTGGGATGCTTGGTCTGCGGGTGCAGGAAGCAGCCCACCTGCAGCCCACTGCTCACTGTGGGGCACGACGGCGCGGTTGACCAGAGGCAGTCAGCAATGCCACCAGCCACTGGTGAGGAAAAGCATCCACTTTATTACAGACCCCAAAAGTGCCCATGATAGTTCCAGGAGGACCAGGTTTACATGGGATGTCTCAATTTTTCAGCAAGAGGAGAGAAAAGGGGAACAAACCTAACTGACCCGGCTCTTTGGTGCTACAAAATGTGCGGCGGTGCGGCAGAGAGAAGCTGTGGGTCAGAGGGGTACTGGCAGAGAGGAGGGTGGGGGACACCTCTGCCACTCACCATCATCCCCTCAGAATGCCTGTGAGGAATTTGTGACGCATCTAGAAACAGACAAATGGCTAATGCATTTTGCTGTCCCACTCCAGCCTGCACGAACTCCACACTGCCGAGTGCTGCAGGAGACACCCCCACCCCCTGCTGTCCCCAAAATGGTCAAACACCCTTTCTGCAGAGAGGGAGAGCAGGTCCCAGGGGAATTAGCGACCAAAATGTCTTGGCTGGAGAGGAAGGAGGTGGGAAAGGCAGTTCCCAACAACTCGAAACCCAGAGGGAGATGAGGCAGCCAGATCTCTGCTTCACTCTTCTCTCTCAGCAGCGATGGGCTCCTTGATCCATTTGTCTGTGGCTTCCTGGTTGCCTGTGTAGCCCACATTGGGCTGCAGGCCTGGGGCTCCCTCCCCATCCCCTGTGACCTCCAGGTCCAGCTCCTCGAAGGAGGAGCCACTGGCTCCCGACTCGCTGTAGCTGTGCTCACTGCGGTTGTCTGCCTCCTCCCGGCCACGGCTGGCTGGGAAGGGCAGCAGGATAGAGGTGGCCACTGAAGTGTCTCTGCTGTCAGTCGTTGCCTCTATGCTGATGGAGCTCGTCTCACTCATGGTGTCGGCCCCTGGGATGAAGAGACAAGGGGAGAGAGTGTATGCTGTGGGAAGGAGGCGATGGGGACAGGCAATGGGAAGGAGGGATGTCATAGCCTTTGAAGCCACCAGAAACCTTAAGGATGTCAGGCCACAGTACGGTATGAGACTAGCTCACACTTTCCGTGCTTTTTGGAAGTGACTGGGCTAGGACAAGCACAGTCTGGACTCAAGCAGCTCCCTGAAGTCATGGCACCCTCAAGCCAGCACCAACAACTTCCAGCTTCCTGGCCATGTCCTGACCTCCAGGCAGTGCCCTGGCCCCACTGCTGCTCTCTGCACACACTGAGGACCTGGCAAGCCCTTCCTCAGGGAGACTGCCCAGCCTGGAAGTTGGGGCTCAATACTGCTCGAGCACCCAAGGGGAAGGTGGCAGGTGGGCAGGTCCTTGGACACACTGCTGTAAGAGGCAGGTGTAAGTCCAGCCTCATGCCAGGGAACCCTAATGCTGCCTTCAGCACCCCTACAACCTGCTTTGGCTCCCTATGTGCCCCACCTGCCACTGGCAGCTCTGGCAGCACTGTGAGGGCAGGCAGAACAGTGTCAGATGGGACTCAGGGTGCCAGAGGACAGGAGAAGTTTTCTCAGCTCACTTGTCATTTCTGCAGCCTAGTGTTTGTCCATTTCCCTACATTTCCCCAAATCACCCAGCTGCCAAGCTACAGCCTGCTCCCCAGAGCACTGCCTCATTAGCTCGGGCAACACCACAGCTAAGGAGTCGACGATGAGTGTGCCAGATTAAGACCAACAGCTCATTGTTGTTGCTGGAACAACCACCTGGGAGACAAAACTCTCCTGTAAATTAATAGTTAATTATGACATCAAAGATCCATGTTGTTAGTTATGACATCATGACACTGATGACAACCGCATCAGCAAACACCAGACAGGCTCCTCCATCACAGCTCTCACTGCTCCAGCCTCTCCCTGCCCATCTCACCCCAGTAGGAAGCGCATGCTGGGCTCAGCTGCTTCCCAGCTCCTCCAGCTTCATCCCAAGTCACCAGCACAGGGCTGCCCTGGGCTCCTGCTGGCATCTCCAGCCTCCCTGGGCTCCTGCAGCTGGAATTCCCTGAGGCTGGGCTGCTTGCCCTTCTCCAGCTGTGCAGCAGCCACCAATCTCCTGGAGGAGACCTGCTAGGCTGCCAGGAAGGGAACTTTCCTTCCAAACACCCTTCAATACTTTTTTTGCTGTTTTTCTTTCCAGGCTGGGCAGTTGCCAGCAGAACTGCTTGTAAATGGCAGTCCTCTGTCTTCTGAGCTGCATCATCCCACGGTCCTGCCGGCTAAGTGATGGCTGTTCAGAGAGGACCAAGCAGTGATAACAGGATGAGAAGCAGCCAGGAAAGACCCCCAGACACAGGGTACCCCCTGCTTCATCCCACCTGGATGGTGTATCAGCTTCATGCCACACGGCAGGCATCTGAAATGCAGCTTGAGCCTCCATCCTCTCACTTTGGCCATGGCACTCAGCCCCTTTGGCAGATGGCACAAGCCAACCCCTGGGCCACCCACCAAAGCAATGCTTGGTAACCTCCCATGAAAAGGAGAAATGAACCATCACCCACCAACACGTGTTCCCTTTGCTGCAGCATCAGCGAGCACCTCGACATGGAAACTACATTTACTCTAAGTTGAAAAGGATGTTATGCACACTGCTGGAGAGGTGCTCACTGAAGGGGATGGCAGCCACTGAGTGGGCAGCAGAAAGGTGGGAGATGCTGTCCCACCTGGCAGGGACAGCAGAGAGCCTCTGGGAAGACATAGAGCTGGGGGAACATGGGGGAGTGCATGGCCTCTGAGCCTTGAAGCCAACTAAAGGTTTGCAAGGTCTCTAGTGGGGATCTAAGAAAGCCAATTTGGCCAAATTGGTTTCCTGAGGTGACATGGATGCGTTCCCACCATGACTTCATGACAGCTCACATCATTTGTGATCATCTCACATCCTTCTGAAACCTTGCACAAAAGTGACCCTGACCCCCCAAGCTGTGCCCTGCCTGAGCAGCACCCCTCCCATGTCACCTCGGGGGCTGGTTTGTGCAGGAAACCATCATGCAACACAGAGCAAAAGAGCTCCTGAGGAGAGGAGCAGCAGCTTGGGAAGGGCAAGAGGGGGATGAAGCTGAGCCACATGGTACTCCAAGCTGCCACCACAGGAAAGCACCATTGTCCTCACCCCTGCAGCCACCTCCCTCTCCCTCACTCCAAGGGCAACAATAAATTGAGTCCTGTTTCCTTTCAGCCAGGCACTTTTTCACTGCTCTGTCACTTCTGATCATGTTTGAGCAGCCTCATCTGGCAAATTTGCCCATTTCTGCAGCCTCACTCTCCTCTGCACAGGACAATACTGGCTCTGGCATGGCCACCTAGTCTGGCCAGGAACAGATAGATGCCTGAGATGGGCAGGGAAAGAGATGAAGCTGCTGCTGCTGGGGCCAGTGCAGGGTCAACCCTGGCAGGAGGATGTGTCAGAAACCCCCAGCTGTCCCAGCACAGCCTGGAGAGGCCAGAGAGTGTACCCGAGCTCCAAGAGGGCAACCAAATACTTTGTGGGAAAACAGGGGCTCAGCTCTCATCTTGTGGGCATGGAGGTTTCCAGCAGCCCTTATACCCACTCCCATCCTGCCCTGGGCACCTTAGTTGGTCCCACAGTGAACTGCTGTCTATCCCCTGCACCCCACTTCTTCCCAAGGCCATTCCCTGCACTGGAAACCAGACCAGCACTTGGATCCAGCGTGGCTTTTCCATCAGGCATGCAGCAAGGTGCCAACAATCCCCTCTGCTCTGCTCTGCTCACTCAAGGGCAGAGCAGCCATCCTGCTGAGCCTTCACTGAGAAGGAACATGGAACCCAGGAAATTTTCATTTGGGAAAAAGAGGCACAGCCTAGGATGAAGCTCCAAAGGCCAGGGTCACCTAGGAAGAAGGGAAGTCAAGCAGCCAACACCAAGAGGCACTTGGGATGGTTATGATGGGAACCACTGACCCCATGCTGCTAGCACGCCCAGCCTGGAGGCAGCCCCTCCAGGTAGCTCAGCCCTGTGCCATATCAGGTACCGGCATCACAAGATCCCACCAGAAGGACTGGCTCCCCTCCTACATCAACGAGGAAGACACGGACGCCTGAGCATCACTCCCCTCTTAGTGCACCCAGGCCCTCTCTTTCCCCTCATTCAATTAAATATTAATTGTCCCAGCCGCTAAATAACAGCTCAACATGCTGTCAGAAGGGGCACAGCTCCTCACCTGCTGAGGCTTGCACACAAGCTCCCAGGAGAGGGCTGGGGCAGGCAGGCCAGCAGGAAGGCACGGCAGGAGCTGCACACTGACACCCTTCTCAGGACACAGAAGCAGGCAGAATAGGCAGGGCTCCTCTGAGAACAGATGCGAGTGGGAATGAGGCAAAGCACATCAGGGAAGGTGCCCTCCCATGGCACTGAGGCTCGGCGGGGGATGCCATCAGCTGCACTCGTGCTGCTGGACAGACTCAGCTCTAGGAAAATGAGCACCTGAGACTCTGGGCAGAGCCATGTGCTTAGAAACCATCTGTGTCCACGCCAGCAAGCCCATGTCGAGAGACTGCTTGTGTCTGCTTTCACCTTCCACGTGCCACAGCAGGGTCAGGCTGGAGAGCACGGTGCTGAGAGTGAGCCGGGAGCAAGGGCCCGCTGAGTGCTCTGCTGATGCCAGAGCCCCAGAAAAAAATTAAGTACAAAACTAATTGTGATTCATGCTGGCCCCCTGCAGACCCATCAGCCACCTTCCAAAAATGCTTCCTGTCTTTCCAATGACCCTGATGATGGCGAAGAAGGGACAGAATTGGTGTGGAGACAGCCACAGCCCCTGGCCACTTCCTTGTGTGTCAAGTCTGTCCATCCTCAGTGGAGCTGCCAGCACCCAGCCCCATGAAGAGCAGCAGCAGAAAGCAGAGACTCTGGACCACACACTGCAGTCTTTGCAGCCACTGGCTTTGCTTGGAGCCACAGGAACCTCGCACCTCGATGGGTGAGCTCAAGAGCAAGGACAGCAGACAACAGTCTGAATGGACAGATGTGCTCCAAGATGCTCAAGAAAAGAAATCCAAGCTTTTCAGGACTAAGACACTCAGGACCACCTGGTACCAGCCACAACAACAGGCAAGAGAAATGGCAACATCTTCTGCCAGGAACTCCTGAAATCTTTGAGGAAACCGTAACACAGCTGCTGGCGGGGAGTTTCATGAGCTGTGTCCAAAATGCTATGTCCACACAGAGCCCTACTAAATATGACACTGGCTGTGAAATCACACACTCCATGCTGCTACTTCAGTGTATTGTAAAGCTGGGAGAGAGTGGGCTTCATCTGCTGCCACATCACGAGTGAGAGCCCAAGGTTGCCACACACAGTGTTCTCAGCAGCCTCAGGGTGAGAAGGGGCTCAGCACCTCTCTAGACCCCACACGAGGCAGCTCGTGTCAGAGCCTTGTGTCTGGACTTGCACAGTTCAGGCATGGCCAGGGAGCTGGGTGCCAGCAGCAGGGATCGCCACCCTCTCTGAAGTATCTCAGCAGTGCCTGAGTCTTGGTTGGAGCGGGACCACTTGAAACACCATCAGAGCTGAGATTAATCAAGAAATAACTCAAACCCATGCAACTGAGAAAGGACTGCACTGAAAAGCAGACAGGCACATTGCAGTGCCCACCCTTCAGCCGGCAAAGGGAAGCTCGAAGGCTGTCACAGACACCCTGGGATCTGCTGGGTCATGTCTGTTGAAGGGCCTGTGTCTCAGCTGTCCTTGCTCTCTGAGTAGCTCCCTGGGGCAGAAGGGTGTGAAAACCATGGGAAAAGAGACTGGGGCTTTCTCTTCCTCCAGATCAGAGGTGGTTTCAAAGATCCCACCACATAAAAGAAGGGAGTGACCAGTCTCAGTCTATAAGGTGTCATCTTCAAGACAGTCTTCAAGGAGGTGTCTTCTTCAAGGTGGCATCTTATTTAAGGTACCTCCAGCAAGCACGTGGGTAGAGGGGAGATCTGCCAGCTGCTCCCTCCAGCAGGATCTCCTCTCACACCCCTGGGGCTTAGAAAACCTACATACAGGACTTTGGCAGTGAGATGAGATGCAGAGCCCAATGAGACCAGCTGCTCCCTTCCCCCTTACACTCAATGGCTGGGGCAGCACCACCAGCAACAAATGGAGTTCCTCATGTAAGAAGGACATCAGATGTGGGACTAAGGTGCTCAGTGGTCAGTTTTGCTTTGCACCCACCCTTTGCTCCTCCCTAGCTGATGTCAATTGTGCCAGCCCAGGGCACTGTGCCATCAGGGGGATTCAGGAGATCATGGGGACCTCCAAAACCCTCATGCAGGAGCAGCACAAACAGTCTAAAGGGTTGCCAAGTCCTCAGCCCTCTCCAACAGCCAGAGCAGGGATGTGATGCCCTGCCAGACCCAGCTGTGCTGCTGTGTCCAGTAGTGATGGTGATTGCAGTGCAACATCCAAGCCCAATTCCAGTCTCAGAGGCAAGGCCAATGTCTCACAGCTATTATTATTTTAAGCTGTTTTCATGCAGACTCAGCAGATGACGCTGCATCAGATTGCACTGACAAAAGCTCATCTACATGAAGGGGAGGACTGGTGAAGGAGTCAGCCCAGAGCTGCTGCTGGGGAGCCCAGCCTGAGGTCTCCTACATAAGGAAGTCCAACATAATTTTCTGTCTAAAACTGGTAAGACCTTTCTAGCCTGTCTTCCAGCAGTGCAGAGGATATCCCACCACGGATGCACTGGCAGTGGTGTCCCAGGGAAAGCACCAAATCAGCCAGGGCTCAGGGCAGCAGCTTCACCCGGCACCCCCATGCTGCACTGTGGGACCATGCACCCCCTGAGCAGGGCAGAAAGGAGCACATGGAGCTGCTGAATCGCTGATCTGAAGCAACTTCTGCTCACACAGGTCCTGTTGTGCTTCTCCAAAACCAAAGCACAACCCTGGGAAGGTGCTGGAGCAAATGGGCTGCGGGCTGCCTTTGGCCAACCTGGACCAGTGCCCAAAGCAGCTGCCCCAACACAAGGCAGAGAAAACAGCAAAGAGCTGAGTGAGCACTGTGACACCACAGGACCTGAGTGCACTGGGAAACTGCTCCAGTTAGGTGCTTTGTTGCCATGCTAAATGGACAGAGCTCCCAGTAAGCAACTCCCAGGCTTGCTTTTACACCACACACGATTAACAATTAAAGCAACCCAAACCTGAAGACATGTTAAAACAAATGCCCAGACTCTCTGGGATGCAAGGAGAGCTGTCATGGTTTTTTCATGCCTGTTACACAAGTGCAGGCAACCGGCAGGGCAGAAAGAGGAGCTGCCCCTCCAGCAGCCAGCTCGGACGCGCCGTCCAGTGCCCAGGAACGCTTGGCGAGCCGCTCCCACATATCACAGCATGTGAGCACGTGGGCTGGCAACGGCAGCCAGCATGTCAGGTTACTATAGCACTGCTCTTCTGCGCCTACAGCCATTGTGGTCCCTTCCTGGATGAATACATTCAGGCTCCAACAGATCTCACTGAGCAGATGCTATCGGGCAACTCCACCACCAGCTACAGCAACCTGGTATTTAAGCACTTTGCAATCCCAATATGTAACAGATGAAGATGAGATGAAGGAAGATGTATATGACAAGGAGAAAAACAATCCCAGCTGAAAGCAAAAGCTGCAAGATCCAGCTCTGCTCTGATAACAGTGGGCGAGCACCTCACTCCAACCCCACAGAGGTGCCCAGGTGCTTCCCAAGGCACAGTGTGACAGCTCAGGGATGAGATAATCAGATGAGATCTGATCTCAGCTCAGGGCAAGGGCTCTGGTGAGACTCAGTGGCTAGGCACCAGGAGCAGGGAGCAGGTCAGCTCCCATCAGAGCCCTGAACAGGGCATCTGGGGGCACCAGGACCCCCACCTTTTGGAGGCCCGAAGCTGACTGAAGATGAAGCCCAAGAGCAAGCCATGGCTACCTGTGATGTCTGTCTGGGCATCCTCAGCCTCAGCAACCCTGCTTTTCCTCTCGAGTTCTTTCATTTCAGGCACGTAGAAGTCCCCTTGGCGGGCGAGGGGACACACAAAGTAGATGCGGTCCTCCTTGTAGATCTCGATCCGGGGGTGGGCACACAGCTTCCTCTCCTGAAAGACAGCAGGCGATGAGGGTCAGGGATGTGTCCTCACCCCTGCCCCAGCAGCCCCCCACAACATGGGCTTGTCAACCTCACCCTGGCAGTGTTGCAGACTGACTCACTTCACTCTCGAACATGGGGGCCCAGCGAGGAGTAGCAGGTGCCATCCCAAAACTGCATGGCCCCTTTCCTTATCACAACAACCCTCTGCCAGGGCCGCTGCATTTGGCCCTGGGGGTGAGCAGCCATCAAGGAGGAGATGTTGAAGACCTAGGGAGACTCAGCTCCCCCAAATCAGCTTTATTTGTGGTGTGCTCATCTTGGGCTGGGGCAAGGGGTTTTGGGGAACCTGGCAGCTGCTTAGCACAGCCCTGCCAAGTCTCCGGTTCCTCCTGGCAGCACGGCCCCACAAGCAGGCGTAGCACTTCTCTGCTAATTAATATAATCCAGAGCCGACAGCTCAAGCAGCTCCTTTCAGAATGGCAAGGGCAGGGGGAGTGGGAGATGAATCCCTGGCATTTCAGCCAACTCCTCCTCTTCCTCACCCCACCTTCCCCCAGCAGCTGACTTCAAGATCTCAGTCCCTCCAGCCTGCCAGGGACCCCTGACAGAAGCATGTGTCCCTAGCCCATGCCCCAGCCCATGTGGGGACTGTCAGGATGCTGGGGCTGGGCTGAGGAGCAGCTGGACCCCTCTTGCCACCCCCTCCTTGCCCGCCCGCCCGCCAGCTGCTTGTTGGCAGAGGGGGTGGCTGATACAAGCCGGGTGAGAAGGGAGAACATCTCTTCAGTGAGTCTTTTTCTTTTTTCCTTTCCTTTTATTTTATTTTTTCTTTTCCCTTTTTTAATCACTGACAGCTTTTATTTAACCCTGCAACTACCTCAATTATCCTTCTCCTCCCTGCCCTGACTATCCTCCCATCCAAATGCTGGCACCAGGCAGAATCCAGAACAGGGTTGCTGTGAAGCCAGTGCTGACCCTCACCCAGGTGCTGACAGCAAGGCCACCTGGAGAGCAACCTCCATAGTGGCAGGATGCTGCACAAGACAGGAAGAAAACCCCGTGTGAGCCCTTTATGTGTCTGTTTTCTCAGGAAAGGCTGCAGGAGCTGGCATTGTGGAGCCCCTCAGCAGCACCACAGCTGCAGAAGCATGAACCCCAGCAGCTCTACCCATCCTGTCCCAATGTCTTCCAGCCTGAATTTCAGCCCAGTCCCTCCCTCAGCCGAGGAGGAACCATGTTCATGAGCCCCATGCCACAGGGACGTGCAGGGACACAGGCGGGCTACCAAGGCACTTGGAGCCTTGAGTTCCCACTCACGGGCAGGTGAAACACTAACACACACAGATCAAAACTGAATTAAATAAAAACAAGCAGGGCTGTTTTTAGCAGCAGAGCAGAGGCGGCTCATATCACTCTGCTTTCTCAGCAACAACGCAGACAAGAGCCTTCCCCGTTGCTCTGCCCCTTGCTCTACCAACCACCAGCCCATCAGCCAATCTTCAGCTCAGTTCGTTATTTTAGGTTACTGCAACACATACCAGAGATGGGTATCTCCAAGATTCACAGGCTTTTTGAATGCATCCAGCTGGCCCTCCACCACTTAATGCAGACAGGCACAACTCAAAGGATCTTAGATCAAAGAGACCTTTGTTAAATTCATATGACATCTCTAACTAGTCTAAAACCTCAGGGTTCCAGTCTGGTCTCAAAGACTTGCCAAGCTGACTTCCCAAAGCCCACCCTGGGATTTGTAAAGTCTGTGAATCCCAGTTCTGCAATGTACCCTCTCCCTAAAGTTCATCTAGGCTGCTATAACTCCCCTTTCAATTATACAGACATAGTAGGGTCTCCCCCAAATTACAAACAACACCGTCTCCATGCACAGGAAATGTGTCAGTCATGGCTTTTTAAAGAATAAAATTGCACATCTGTATGAAGAGCAGGGTCACAGACCAGCTCTCGAGTCACATGCTGCTTCACACTCAAGGATTATATTATAAGAGAGGTGAGGATGCTCCACCTCATCAAGGTGAAAGCAGCTTTGTCTCCCTGAAGCCACAAGAGCCCATGGACCAGCTCAGTGGCATGACTCTGAAGTGGCCAGACACTGTCAACATCAACACCTGTGTCGCTACAGACAGCTACAAGGACGCTTAACACTTGACTTCTTCACAGTTCATCCAGGGTTTTCCCCAAAAGGAAATGGAAGGAAATCAGAGTCTAGTGGTCATAGTTTATGCCTATACAAATCAAGCTGAGAGCCAGGCTAGCAAGCTGGCCTCTGCTTCTGTGCTTCTTCCTGGAGCAACCCAGCTCCTAGTAGGGCTGCTGCAGAGCTCAGCACTGGCAGCCAGGCTCAGGAGAGGACAACATCCCCAGGAAGGGGCAGAGATGTGGCATCTGGGAATGTTGTTCCATCCAGTCTGGGACTGAAGGGAACAGGCTGCATAAAGACTTGAGGAAAGGGAAGAGGTGGTGAGGTGGGGAGTGAGGACAACATAATGGATAAGGGGATCATCCCAAGGTGATTCAAGGGATCATTCCTTGTGATCATTCCAAAGGAGATCAGGAGGCAGGCAGAAGCCAGACAAACACAGCCAGAAGTGCAGCAAAGTGCAAGCAAGAGGTGGGTGTCAGCATAGGACAGAGCAGATCTAGGATTATCCCAACAGAGAGAAAGGCTGCAAGGAAAGAAAATAACCCAGAGAGACTGGAGAGCAGAGTCCAAAGACAAAGGCAAAAGCAGAGAGCAAATTAGTGAAGGTTCAACAATGTGGCAAAACAACAGAGATGCTCAACAGGCAATAATACACTCAGCAGCTGAGAAGAAACCCCCTTGTTAACTGTGCAGCTCAGGCAACAGATGGAGCAGCAAGGTGGACGTGGAGTTTGTGAGGCAAAGCCCTCCAGCCAAATTAAATGCAGTCTCACACGGGCAGAGGAGCTCAGTGAGGGGCCAACAGTGGGATGCTGACAGTGTTGAGGCCAGGCTTCTGGCTAGGACAGCAGGACCCAGTAAATACGGCAGGGAAATGGACTCATCCCTTCACAAGGTCGTGCTGTGTCGCCTCCCTTCTCAGCCTCCACTGGGAGCTCACCCTTAATATGACCAGCAAAGATGGAGGTGGCACATGAGGCTTATTCCTATGCAGGACTGGCCTTATCCCTCTAGGAATAAAACATCCTCTGACCTAATACACCAGAAAGGACAACAAGGATTATGCACCAAAGCAGCATTTCAGGAGACCTTTCCCAGCAGTGGGAAGTGGCAACTCCCTGTCAGGATAGATTTTCATCTCTCCATTTGTCTGTTAAGGAGCAGACTTCATTATCTGTCTGCAGAATGGCTTGGGTATGGCTTGGGCCCGGCCTTCTGGCTGGAGGATGTCCCCACTTCCCTGGGCAGGCAGGACAGCAGTACCAGGGCTATGGGACATGTGATGAGGTGGCTGAGACATGACCTGCAGTCATTAAAATCCAGCAGAATTGCGCCAAAATGGAAGGAGGTGTCAGGATGCTCACACTGCACCATGCCCCTCAGCACCTGCAAGGAAGCAGAAAGCAAGCTGGGGCACTGCAGGGACTGGCTTTATCACTCTGTCAAGCTCCTCTGCTCAGATATTCAAATGCCACCAACTGGATATGCTTCGTTTACCACTGCTGGAAGAACTCCGCTTGTTAACAAAAGAGCCTTGTGGATACTCTCTGGATCCTCGCCAGGCCTCAGCATGCTGGTGCCATTTCAGGGCTGATAGCTGTGGGAGAAGTAGGGGAGAGGCTCTTCACGCCACCACCAAGCTTCCCACTGGAGTAGGGACATGGTCTGAGCTCCCTGTGCTGCCCAAGCAGTTCCTGGCTCCACCACAGAGATGTCCAACCATCAGTGTGTCGTGTATCCAGCGCCTGTCACCCACCCCTGCCCAAGGACCTCCTGACTGTCACATGTGGAAAAACTCCATCCAGGGACTGGAAAAGCTGCAGAAAGCAAACAACTGGCAGACAGTTCCCGCATTCTACCTTAGGGGTACAAGGAACCTCCCTGAGCTACTCTCCCTCCCACCAGCCAGGAATGAACCCTTCAGGGATCAGCCACCAGGCACTGCTGAAAAGCTGGGACACTGGCAGAGTGCAGAGGGACTCTGAGGGACCTGTCAGTTCTATCCCTGCAAACCAGCACCTCCTGCCTGCTCAGGCAACACAACTCCTCCATGTCATGCTTCAAGCTGGAGGTATCCATCCTCTCCTCCTCCCAGGGAAGGGCTAGGATGCTTCAGTCCCAGGGAATTTTTAAGAAACAACAAAACGTTGTGCAGCTGAAGGGCCTTAAAATCAGCTGCTAAAATTAGAGCTGAAACTGAGCCACCATCTAGGACCAGAGGGAGTGCGCTGTGTGCCACATCCTCCTCACTTCCTCACACACTCCACGCTTGGTGTGTCATCCCCGCTTATCTTAGACCAGGGTGCTAGGCATTGCAATTCAGTCTGCACACCACCCAAGGCCCTTTGATGCTCTCCCAGTTCAGCCAGGGGACAAACTCCTTGCTGGGACATCCCAGTGTCCCAGACCTGGAGTAGGGATGTCCCTGTTTCCATTTCTCCCTGCCCAGACAGAAAAAAAAAGCAACCAAAAGCACCTCCTCCACCCCAGGTTTCAAAAATGGTCTCAGTGTGTGCTCACAGCCCAGAAAGTTAACATTCTCCTGGGCTGCACTATCAGCAGCATGGCCAGCAAGTCGAGGGAGCAGATACTTCCCCTCTGCTTCCCTTTCTGTTCTCAAGAGAGTCCACCTGGAGCACTACCTCCAGCTCTGGGGTCCCCAGCACAAGACAGTCATGGACCTGAGGAAGCTGTGGAAATGGTCCAAGGGCTGGAACACTTTTGCTGAAACAGGCATCCTGCCCATCTCACTTTGGCCTGGCAGCCCATTGCACTTCAGCCTCCCACTCTATGCATCACACTAGTAAAAAAAGCCTTGAAGCATGGGTCTTCATGAGGCCACTCACAGAGAGACTAAGCTCTAACCTAGAGTACAACATCCCCCTAATACATCCAACTACAGGTTGTTCCTTGTGGTGGGAGGTCTCCTTTCATAGCTAACTCAGAGCTGAGAGGCTGGAGGGCTCCTCTTCCAGGGCAGACATTCCCAACACCTTTGTTGTTAGAAAGGCTGAGAGAGTCAGGGTTGTTCAGCCTGGAGAAGGATCCAGAGAGACTTTATTGTGGCCTTTCAACAAGTAAAGGGGGTTTGTAAGAAAGATGGAGGGCACATTTGGAAGGTACTGTGTCCTATCTGTGACAGGACAAAGAAATAAGGTAGATTTATTGGACATAAGGAAGAAACATCTTGTGATGAAGATGGTGAGACACTGGAACAAGTTGCCCAGAGAAACTGTGGGTCCTCCATCCCTGGAGGTGCTCAAGGCCTCGTTGGAAGAGGCTCTGAGCAACCTGGTCTAGCAAAAGTTGCCCCTGCCCATGGCAGAGGGATGGGATTGGACTGGATGAATCTTGCAGGTCCTTTCCAACCCAAACCCTTCTGTGATTTTGTTCCTACCTCCCAAGCCACAGCCTGACCATGGGAGACAGGGATACAGCCTTGGGGCAGGAGTCATGATGGGGCTTGGGAGGAACCATCAGCCCAAGAAATGGTTTGGGCAGAAGGGAAGACAAGCTGTTGGAAGGAGAGGCAGGCAGACGCACTTTACACAGGTAATACCTCAAGCTTCAAGAAAACCCCAAGATCTCAGTCTGCAGCTCAATCAGGGTGCACATGGAGCCAGCAGACCCTGCCTCCCAGCCCGGCTGGTGCTCAGAGCCAGCTCCAGCCCCGGCACAACCGCGAACACCAGGCTGCCGAGGGCTGAAGAACAGATGCTGCTTCCCAGCCTGGAGAAACTCACATTTCAGAGGTGGTGAGACTGCTCCCACGCACATGCACTTAACTAACAAATTCTCGGGGCCATGAGGTGTTTCAGAAACAGAAGGTGAGATAACTGCAATCAAGACAAGGCCATTTCCATCAGCCAGCAGAAAAACCGAGCGGCACCACCAGCACTGCAGCAGCAGAAAACAAAGACCCTCCAAAGGACATCAAATCCTCCAGGTAGCAAAATACAGTGCCTGGCAATTAGCACCTCCCACATCCATCATCATCTCCCCTGCCCTCCACACTGCCTCACTTCTCCCCTTCCGACAGCAGCCTCCTTTCTGTCCGCAACCGGGACACAGTCCTGCTGACGTGGCAGCGCCGTGGCTTTGGGACAGGCAGGTGAGAACCAGCCCCCGACATCCCCTCTGCAGCAGCGAGGGGGAGCGCGTTTGGACCGTGGGAGCCGCAAAGTGCTCGGCTCCAGAGCTGGGAGAGTTTTTCATTTTCACCTTGGTGAAGGCAGCCCACCATGCAATTTACACCTTGCCCACCTGCCTGCCTGCACTTCTTGGGGCCCAGTCGCTCAGCTGCTCCCGCCCCAGCGAGACCTGGGAGCTGAGGAGCGGCAGCTGCCAGGCACGGCCACACAGAGCGGTGAAGGAATGAAGCCGGCTGGAGTCATGAGTACGGGAGGTCCCAGCACCCTGAGAGAGCTGATGGGCACCAGGCACAGTCTCCCATGTCACTGTCGGAACCTGCTGTGGGAGTCATGAACACTTTTCTTCTCCCCAGGATGGAGATGGAGGTTCCTTCCCATCCTCCAGCAAAAGGGAGTAAACTCCAGCCTTGTCCTGTTGCAGGAGCAGATGCACTCTGGACCTCGTCCCTTTCCAGCACCCACTAGAGCTGCAGAAGAAATCCTGTAGCACATCCAGGAGCATCCCTCATCATCAGAGATGAGCCAGGCAGCAAGCCTCAGTGAAAAAATAAAACCTTTCAGGAAGTGGCCATAGCCAGCTAGAGCCCTGAACCAGGTTGCCAGCCTGGACACACTCAGGTACATTAGTCCATGTGCTTCCAGGGACATATTTTGCTGTCCCCAACTACAGGAATGTTGCCTGCAAAATAAAGAGCAGATGGTGCAAACACAGGCAATTCATGGGGCTTGGGTCCCCCCTGGTGTCATGGTCATTTGGTAGGAATTGTTCTTGGAGCAGAGAGTTTCAGAAGTAGAACAAACTTTTGCTTTAAAAAAATAATCTTCATAAAACTCAGGGCTTTTCACAACCCACTTTGCTCTCGTACCTGCCATGAGTAAAACAAAGCCAGCTGGGGAAACAGTCCTCACCAGCTTCCCTGGAACTCCACTATATGCTATCACAATCTTCCTCCTACCTGACCCCAAGTGCATCCCTTCCTCTCCTCCTTCCCCATCACAGCCACACACAAGTTATCTGAGGGGACTCAGGAAGCTCAAACACTGGATTTTAATTATAATGACAAGAAATCTGTGTAAATCCAGAAAATCCCTTCTCCCTTGAGAACTCCATCAACTATGGGAGCATGTGGGTCAGCAGCCACACACAAAAGGAAGGAAAGGAGGACCACAGCTGGAGAGGACTGCCTTTGCTTTGGAGTGCAGGTCTCCAGGGACTAACACTCCCCTTCCAGACCTCAGAGGATGCTTTTTCAGCATTAATCACAAAGCTGAAGAGGATGAAGCAATGATCTCTGCCACATGGATGACTGGAGCAATGCTAAATTGCTTTGCCTGCTCTGTTGCCTCAGTGAGGCTGCCAGGAGCAGCAGCTGTGGTAATTTCTGCCTCTGGTCAACACAGGGCCTTTCAGGAAAGGAATTGTCACCCAAGGTGTTCTCCTGCCCATCTTGCTTTGGCCTGGCAACCCATTGCGCTGCAGTCTCCCACTCTATGCATCACGCAGGTAAAAAGAGCCTCTTTGAAACAAGGATCTTTGTGAGACCATTCACAGAGGGAATAAGCTCTAACCTAGAGCTGTTACACCGAACTACAGGTTGCTTCTTGTGGGGAGAGATCATCTTTCATGGCTAACTCACAGCTGAGAGGCTGGAGAGCTCCTCATACAGGCAGATATTCCCAACCCACCTTGATAGCTTTATCTCCTGGGCCACCACTTGCTTGACTACTTGCCCTTCTGCAATAAGGACATCCAGTGAAGGCCTGTCATTCCCAGTCTTCTCACACACATCCTCATCCATAATGTGTCCTGTGATGAAACCTTTGTGCAGGAAGGCCAAAGCCATAGAGAAGGAGTAGGAGTGCCTGGTGACCACAGTATGTGGGATCTCTCTATCTCCCAGGTCTAGGTCCAGGCCTCTCCTTCAAAATCTCAGCCCTTTCCTCTTGTTCTTGGGCTCCACAGGCCGTCATCCTGGGATCACAGGCATTTCAGCTACTCTTCCACACCTTGTTTGCCACCAGGACAAATGCAGGACATGTGTCACATTATGGCCCTGGCAGTGGAATATATACCCCTTGTCCCTTCCTACCTTCTTGAACAACTTTGTCTTTCTGCAATGCTCCCAGCTCCCAGACTTCATGGAATGTATTTCACGATGAGCTAAGCTCAGCCTCACACCATCCCTTCTCAGCTGAGAAAGCTGTAAAGGAAAGCTGAAGAACTTAACCTTGCTGAACTTGCACAGATAAAGCCACCTGCAGCCCGAAGCAAAGCTGGGATCCAACTGCCTGATTCCCAGACAAAAGAGTCTTTCCCTCCCCACCAACAGACAATGACAGGCTTATCAGCCTCATTCAGAAGGCAAAGAAGGACACCAGAGAGGAAGATCAAGCGGATTTCAGCCTATTTTGATGAAGAGGAATAGGTAACATGATCATGACATCTATCAGCATGTGGGCAGTACAGGACATCAGCAAATCTGACAAGTTTCCAGGACAGGAGAATCTTCTAAGCTACTGGCTCCTCTGCAGCCAACAGTGGAGGAAGACCATTTGACATCCTGCTCAGAGAGGCCTAGGCTTGCCTTGGGTGACAGGGATTCTTCCCGGGATCTCCAGGACACTCGCCCATGGGCCACTGTTCACCCTTGGTTCACTTCTCCTGCTCCTCCTTCCCTTGCCACAGGGACAGACATCCCCCTTTTTTGAATGCAAGACAGAGCCCAAATTTTTTAATTAATTTTTATAAACAAGTAAGAGACATTTCTCTGCAGGCTTCCAGGAAAACTGCCTTCAAAATCCCATGCCACAGAGCTTGCACTTCTGCCCCCAAAACAAGCAATCCTACCAGGCAAAGGGACCCTGGTGAGCCCCAGCATGACAACGACTCCCTCTGGTGAGCTTGGCTAATGAAACCCTCAGAGCCTCCAGCCACCACTTGCTGCTGGCGGTAGCGCTCTGCCTGAGGAAATCCCCAGTGCAAACAAACAGCGCTGGCGGGCAGAAAGCAAAAGGCAAAAAGACAGACAAGCTGCCTGCATTGCGGGAGGAGGTGGAAACGCAGGCAGAGGCGAGGAGAGGGTAAGGGAGGTGAACAAGCAGCACCAGGCAAATTCTTCAGGGACCTCGGGACAGCTCCAGCCATCCTCGAGCCTGGATGAGCCATTTCAGCAGCTGCACGTGCCGAGTGAGCTCTCCAGCAGCCCTGCCCAGAGCAGGCATGGGAAGGCAAGGAGGGGCTGGGCCCTGGCTTTCCTCTGCAATCCTCACCTCCTCATCCCCAGCCTACCAAAGACCTTGGCACAGGGTCCCAGGGGGCTCGTTACCTTGGTCTGGAGAGAAGATGACCTGCTGAGCTGCAGTGTGTCAGGTGTGCAGGGAGGCAAGGGCTGGTGGTGCCAGCGAGGATACAAGCTGAGTGCCTCCAAAGTCAGGCTCTTCTGTTGGCAACAGCAGCAGTAGGGGAGGGGAGCAGCTGCTTTCAGTGACCTTTGCAGGCTGTCAACTGCTCCTCCTCCAGCACAGGATAGCGAGTTTGCACAGATCAATCAGGAGATGAAATTGAAGCAAGTTAGGTGAGGATACAGCCCTGCCTGATTCTGCCCTTCCACAGGTCTGAGGCTTTTCAAGTCCTGTACACTCCCCAAGGTGCTGCATGAGCCAGGAAATTCCCAGATACACACTGTGCAGCTCAGCTTTTCAAGTATTTTGGAGACACCTCCCCATCTCCACCACTGCTGAGCTCTCCCAAGTACCCCAAACCAAGCACATCCCTGCATAACATCACCAAAGGCAGCACATCAGACAATGCCTCAGCCACCACAGCTGCCCCAGATCCACATCAGTGCCCTGAGACCCAGAGGACACCCCTCCTCTTCCCAGCATCCATTCCCCATCCACCCTTCCTCAAGCAGCTACAGCTCATTGTGGGCAAGGAGCAGACTCTGACCTGCACCGCTGTAGCCCATTTCTCAGGAAGGCTGCTGGGTCTGGGCTAGCAAGGGAAGAGGGGTTTGGACACCTCTGAGGGCTGGAAGAGGGGCTTGTCCTGTGCCCCACAGTTCAGCATAAAGACATCTGAGCCAGTTATGGGTCCAACAGTAGCTCTGCTGACAGACACAGCTCTGCAGGGGGTGGGAGGCCCAGGAGATGGCTTCCTGGGGAGGCAGGAACCAAGCATGGGAGGGGCAAGTGAACATGGCACCTAGTCATGAATGTGAGAGAGGAGGAGGTGGATGTAAGAACAGAGAGGAGCTGATGGCCATGTTCCTCCTCCACTGTGAGCCCTCAGCATCAGGCAGCTCCAGCAGCCATAGCAGCCACTTCTGCTTTGTTTGTCTCCTGCATGCTCGTCAGAGAAGGAGCAAGTCTTTCTCTGACACTGACCTCTTGATAAGGTTTTGCCAACTCACGCTCTGGTTACTGTACCGCTGGGCAGACGTTACCCCAAGCTGTGAATGTGCACAGCGTGAAGAGCAGAGCAGCTGGTCATGGCACATGATAGATATCTACCTTTCTGCATGTCAAGGAGCTGCCATCAGCTCCTGGCAGAAATAAACCCCAAAGGAGAAGGTGAGAGGAACTGGTCATCCAGCAGCAGGGAGAAAACACCAGTGTTCACAGTGGGAATGAGGCCACAGTTTGCCTACCTCCAGCCTTCCCGGAGTGCCTTACAACCCCACAGAGTGGGAACACAGCCTGTCAGCAAGTTATCACTGTGATAAGGAGAAAGAGTCGGGGATGCAGAGCAGTTACCAATTTGCTCTCCCTGGTGCACTTGGCTCTGTCACCCCCCTTCACCCCTGTGGAGTTGTTATAATTCCTCACATTAGCAGAAGATGAACAGGTAAAGCCATCCATCTGTGGAGCAAGCACCCAGCAGTCATCAGACAAGCTGCCACACACAAAAAATTTTTAAAGTCATCCCAATTATTCTATAGCACCAGAAACTTACAGACATCCTTCTGCTCCCTCAGACCCTTTGAAATGTAAAGCTGTACTGCTGGCTGTCATTTAATTTGTAGCTCAGAGCTCAGCCTCAGATCGGTAGAGCTTTGCTGAGCATTAGGAGGAATGTAGCCATGCAAAATGTAAATGTGCAAAATCCAGGTGTCATGGTCTAGAAGACAAGCACAACCCAAGCCCCTCCTGTGACTCCATTTTGTGGCCCGTGCCTCTGTTTTGCCGTCCCAGTGCCAGAGGAGTCTGGCTGTGAGTCCTTCCCCTGGCAGCCAGCACCCCTCAGGTGCTGTACTGGTACGAGCTGGAGAGAATATCAGGCTCTCTGCTGCATCTGTGCTGATCTCACAACCCTGAAAGCCTTCTTCTGCTCCCTCTGCACACAGGCCAGGAGATCCATATTTTGAACGCCCTTAAGAGGTGAGCTTGGGAGAAAGTGGACATGGTGGCTAAGGGGATTTGATCCTGTCCCAAAAGCTGTACCTAGGCTCTGCTCCAAGTCAGCAGAGAACTCTCTCTTGTAGATTCTCTCCAACACCCAGAAGAAGAGGTGACTCTCCAGCATCATCTTCCTTCTTAGGCAGGTTTGTTCCTCTCCTTCAAGCTGGCGGCACATCTTTTTTCACATACCCAGCTCTCCTACCAGCCATAGCAGGGCAGAGACACCTTCCTAACGTAGAATATATCTCAAAAAAAACCTGCAGAAATGCATCTGCTCAAGCCAGATATAAGCCTCCATCTCCTCACACTCACCAGGGCAACAAGGGACCCAGGAAAGGTAAACATCAGATGGACTGGGGAAAAAGAAACAGGATGATGCCTTGTCACACTAAGAGGCACTGGTCCATCAGGTGCTAATCCACTCTTGAGGGTAACAGGTACCTTTGGTCTCTTACTAATGCCAGACACCTCAGAAGAGATCCCGAGAGAAGTCAGCTCAAGGGTGACAGAAGACAAGCACTGACTCATCCCTGAGCTGGTCCCCAGGGAGCTGCTTCCTCCTCTGCCCTCTATGGTCTGACAGCAGGACAACAAACACCCTTTTTTTGCAAAGAGGTGCCAGCTCACCACCCACCTGGCCTGCTAGCCACAGATGTGAAGAGGATCCCCATGGCTCGCTGCTCGCCTGGGGTGGAGCAGGGGAAGCAGTGCAGAAAGCCTGGACATCCTCATGAGGCTGAAGATCTCTATTAGCTGTCTCATGGCAGTGCTAACCTAGAGCTACCCCTGCCATCTCCAGACATGGGTGTTTAGAGTTAGAAACTGCCAACCATTCTATTAAAGACTTTGATTTTCCACAGTCTGGCTGAAACAGAGGATGGAATAAACAGCCACATGCTGGAAAAGGACTGAGACCAAAGGATTCCTGAAGCTGAGGGTTCTCAGGCATTCTCCAAAAGCCTTCAAGCCAAGAATTCAACACAGCTTGACCTTCCTCTTTCAATGAGCTCACAGACCAGGCTGCAAGCTACTCTAGAGCCCTGCAATGGCACAGGTAGCTGAAGACCACACAGATGAACCTGCTCTTGGTAAATCCAGAGGAGCTCAAGAGGGCCAGGATTTAGCAACATAATCTTCTGCAGTCTGTTGGGACAACCTGAGTTCAGCGCTAGGAGTTTGGTCCTCAAAGCAGGATGGGATGCATTGGTTGTATATAGGTCTGCATTGAACCACTGCACCTCTCCATACCCTGCACCTGCTCCAGACTCACCCGCTGTGAATCCCTACAAGTGCAGGCAGGACAACAACCACCAGGCAACAACATAAACAGAGAAGCACACACCGAGTCAATGAGAACCTCCTCAAGATGTGAGCAGCTCCACAGATCACCTCGCCTACCACGGTCATGAGGACTGGCAGTTCGGGACACCTCCAGGCCGCTGCCTCCACCAGCACAAGTCACAATCACAGAATGTTCATGGTAGGAAGGGACCTTGAAGATCATCTAGTCCAACCCCCCTGCCAGAGCAGGATCACCCAGATCAGATCACACAGGAACAAGTCCATGTGGGTCGCTGGTGACCAGGCTGGGTGATGCCAAAGTGGCATCAACCTGAACAGCATCTGAAGGGCAGTGGCTGCTGCAGGCAGGAAGACAGCAGGGTTATTTATATATATATATATGTGTGTGTGTGTGTGTGTGTGTGTGTGTGTGTGTGTGTGTGTATAAACCTGTCAAAAAACAGACCCTGAGGATTTTCACTGTGCTCCTCTGCTTCAGAGCAAACAGCTGGGCTCAGCCACATCACCAGTACTCCAGCCTCTTTTGCCAGCACCTCACCTATGGCATGTAAGTTCTCGGCTCAGGAAGGAGAAAGAACTGAGTTTGTTCTTTCATCCCTGTGATCTGATCATCACCCAACCTTGCGACTCATCCATCCATATTTTGATCCAGCTCAGAAGAATAACATTTTCATTCTGCTGCCCTACCTGAAGCAAGGCCTTTCCTACCATTTTATAACTAACTAGAACCAAAAATTTGCAAGTTGGTCATAGCACAACAGTTCCTTTCTGGAGGTTAAAAATGCCACTGCTTTCAACTGTATTATTTTTCTGCTCCACAGGTTTCAAAGTGGGAGCTTCACAGCAAGAGAAACTGGGCCAACAGCATTTGCTGGAAAAAAAAGAGCAGTGGTTCTAAGAAGCTGTTTCACATTTGATTGGGTTCATTTTGCTGTTTCTCAAGCCTGGCACAGCTGGCAAGGTCTGGCTCAGAGGGCTATGGGGAAGAATCAGCCCAGAAAAAAACTTATTAGGACCTTGCAAAAACAATTGCAGAGAGGCATATTTATCTCACCCTCAAATTAATTAACTAGCTGTCAAGAAGGGAAGATCCTAAGGTTCAGGATGGTGCCACTGCTTTAGAGTGCTGGACTTGCCTTCATTGCCTTAAAAAAAAAACAAACAACCCTTTTGAGACAACTGCATCCTCTGGGATTCTCTATAAATACATCTGGGGAGAGCACACATACAGATTGAGTTGACAAAGAGATCTGACAGAAAAGCACTATAGTATTTTACTCTCCCTCCTCGCCCAAGGCAATGCATTTTGGTTCATTCTCTCCTTTGGACAGACGTATGAAATATCCCCGGCTTCTGCCGTGATCGTTAATCCTCACTGCAAAGGCAACGGGGAGAAAATCTTTGTGTCCGAGTGGATTCATCTCTGACACTTTTGCAAGGCTGAGTAAGTTACTACAAGGCCACGAGCCCCAGCTGTCCAAATTGGTGGCTGGGACATTAAGGTGGCTTCTCATTCCCTTCTGGAATGAAAATGCCCCCTCAGCAGGGGCCACCAGCTGACAGACAGCACCGGGCCAGGTTTTTGGCCATCAGGTCACGAGGGATGCCTGCATGGTTTGGCATGCATGGGAAGGCAGGCACTTGAAGTTTGCTCTCCTTCCAGGAGCTGCCTTTGGAAATGTTGCTGGCAAAGCAGCGAGGACGGTAATAGGATCAAAATGCTGGATGTCACAGGAAAGCACCCACAGTGGCAGAGACCCAAGGCTGAGGTGCCAGCTGGAACAGCCTCCCTGGGAATGCGGGGGAGTCCACCATCGACAGAGGCTGTCAAGATGCAATTGGGTGATAGATAACCTTATCCAGGCTTCTTTTCCCAGATGATCTTTCCAGAACCCTTCCAATATGGGCTGTTCCCATTCTGAGGTCCATTAGAACTGGGGAGGCCGTTGTGGCCAGGCACCTGCATCCCACAACAGCTGGGATCAGGTCTCCTCTGCCTGCTGCTAGGGCAGATGCTCGTATGACATCAACAAGAAGCTGGAGAAAAACCAGGTGATTTCACACATGAAACAAGCTGCGGAGGCAGGGAAGGAGCCTTTGTAACTACCGAAGCTCAAAGCGAGCCAGAAATCCCCTTTTCTTCTCAAGGCAGGGATGCCACCAGAGCTGCGGTTTTACACCTGCCCCCAGAGCCGAGCAGAGTGAATGGCAGCCGTGCACTTGCAACGGGAAAGGGAAAGGCACCTGTGAGCACAAGGTGGCAGAGCAGCGGTACAGCACTGGCACATGCGCCCACGCTGGCGTGCCTTGGCACAAGCTGGCCACGCTGGCTCTGGAAGGGCAGTTCTCAGCACTAAGTCACCGCTCGCTTGCCTGCCTGCAAGGACAGGGGAAAAACTGACAGCAGATGAGTAGTGGCCTGGGGCTGACAAATTCCTCCAGAGAAGTGGGGATGCATGCTGAGAGTGGCAGGAGACGTGACGCAGAGCCCTGGATCCACATATGTTCCATTAGCAGCGCAGGAGGAGCACGTTTCCCTGCAGTCACGGGTTAAATGGACCTGCTCTGCTCTAAAAGCCAACCCAAAGCCAGGTCCAAAGGTTCCCACAGCATTAAACAACATTGCCCACCTTCTGCATGGCTCGGCTCCCACTGTAACCTCATGGACGTCCTGCTCTCCCCTGCTCAGTGCTGGAGGTGAGGTCACTCACACTGGCAGGACTGAAACTTCTTCAGAGGGTTTTGTCACTAAAAATATTTAATCAATAAAAAGTCACCACAAACATGCAAACTGATGTGATGTGACATGGAGCTAGGGGTTGCCAACAAGCAGCGAGCACACAGCCTCGCTGAGAGGGAGGGCTGAAAACCAGCTGTCATCTCCTGCTGACTTGCACTGAATGTGCCTGCAAAGGCACTAAGCTCATGCAGAGATATCTCAGGTTCCCTCTCTGGCTCCTGCAGTTGCATCTTCTGGAGAGGCTTGGGCTGGAGCATCATGGTACTTGACACTAGCTGGCTCCTTTTGCCTAGACCAGTTGAGTTGGGTTTTGTTTCTGAGCAGAAAATAAGCAGAACGAATCTTGTTTCTTTCAAAGCCTGCTGCTGGCTTGCTGGCACCAGTGGCACGAAGAACAGGGAGGTGGTTTGTCATCAATCCCCCATCCTAATAATGCTGAGGTAAAAAAAAATTACAAAAACAAAAAACATCTGGAAAGGCAAAAACTCTCCTCTCCTCCTCCCCCAGGAGTCTGTCTGCACTGTCCACACTGAGCATCTACCACCTCCCCTGGGGTTTCTCATCCTCAGCCCCAGTCAAGTACTACCCACTGGAGATGTTACCAGTCTGTGGCTACACCCAAACTTCTGACATCTGAGGGATAACTGGCAATGGCCTCAATCTGCTTCTACTGCTGCAGCCCCCAGCTACACCACCAGTGGGCACTGGGTGCTGGTGAGGTCCATCTGCAATGTGCAAGCCACGTGTCACCCAACCTAAAGCCTGGCTTGAGACCGTACAAGAGCTCCAGAACACTGCCCCCATGGTCTGTATCCTTACTCCAAGCACCTGCCAGCCCAGGGCCCAGCAGCCTGTCACACTGTCAGCTCTGGTCTCATCTCTGCCATCAATATGAGTTAGACATGTCAAATCTGCTAAGACTCTCAAGGGCTTTTTTTGTCCCCATTTTTATTTGAGGCATGAGGATCACATAGTAGCAGTATCAGATAACCTCCCATCTTCCTGGGAATTCTACAGACCCATATCCAAGTGCATTTGAGCTTTAACTGAAGGTCATCCCACCTGGCCACAGAGACAAGACACCTCATCTCAAACACCCCAAACCTCTCTCAAGGCACCCACAAACTGACCCTCACAGTCACCATGGGGAAAAGGGAAGGAAGAGCTCCACTTCCCACAAAGCCAAAGGCATACTCTGCAGGGTGACCCATTGATGCAAGAAGGAAGAAGGTCATCTGAATGAATCCTTCCAGGCCCACATGATATGAGATATGAGGGCAGCAGGTCCCAGAGAAATGATAAGCTCTGGATACAAGGTACCCTGCTCCTCATTCTGCCTGGACAGATGGATATATAACTCTGAGTGGCCTTAGCTCAGTAAGGACTCCACCTTGGGCAGTGGTCTTCAGCCTGCAGCCTCCAGTGCTTGCTGGAGACCAAAGGAGCTCTCAAGGACAAGCAAAGCCATGGTTGAGGATACAGCACAGTCAGAGAAGGCTGAGCTTCTGTAGCATTTCCTAGACCTCTGGAGAAAACCTTGATTAGAAGCTGATCTTCCAGAGCTGCCACTACAATCAGTCTCCAGGTACACTGCGACCCAGGCCACTCACACACAACAAGCTGGTATTTGAAAAGGCGTCATCACAGAGCCCGAAATAAACAAACTAAACCAGCCAGGAGAAAGAATTTAAGTGGAAAAACATCCTGATAATTGAGCCCTCTTTGCAAATGTTTTACCAGCTGCCAACACCTAACTCCAGCTCTCCGACACAGTCAAGCAGAAAGATCTCTCCACGATTTCGACTTTAAAGCACCAGCCCTGAGGGATGGGAACACAGCTCCACAGACCTTTATTTATAACAACTGGGAGAAAAGCAACGTCAACAGACCTGAGCAAAGCCAGAAGCTGTGGCAGTGCAGACATGGAAGCAGGAGGGGAAAGACAAGATGCAGTTGTACTCTCAACAGGCACTGAGACTTAGCTGCTGTAAAGACCACATGTAATTTCCCAGTCCCCTACGGACAGAAAGTCGTTCATGTTAAGAAGTCATTCATTCTGGGTGCTGGGTAGGGAAGGAGAGTCTGAAGGATGGCACAGATCCCAGGCACGTCAGCCAAGGGAAACCTTGGTGGCACGACCAAGAAGGGAAGAACATTCAGCGAGTATTTCTACAATGGATTTAGGACAAAGACAGTCAACATGGGCAGAGAACACAGGTGAAATGCTTCCTCTTCCATGGGAACACATAACGCACAGATCATAGGTCCAAATAACACACATTTAAAGCATACTGAAGTCCTGGCTGACAAGCTGTACGCATGTCAAAAGGCCAGCTGGAGAAGCTAGAAAGTCCTAGAAGAGAAGGCAGCCTGTACCTGCCAGTATTCAAATGGGCAAAGAGCAGACTTGGGCAAGCAGAGGCAAAGACTGAGCCAAAGCAAAATAAATAGATGGCTGCAACCAGACCAGATCACCAGGAAGCCAAGAAGACTGGTATAATTAGTGCCAACTAAGACATAGCTGTCAGATCCTGTTTTATTTTGGTGGGGCTTGCAGCCTTGACTGATAAACAAACTAGCACCCATGCCATTCATTCAAGCTTAGAGAAGATGCAGGACTTGGTACCATTTCCCATTTCTAATCAAGGAACTACAACTCTATCAAAGGACAGAAGCATGTGTTTGAAGTCACTGTCAGCTGACTCAAAACAAATCCACGACCAGGGGGTCCATGTCAGGAGACAAGATCTCCATTGGATATCTGTGCACCACCACTTCTGAAATAAAGCATCCATTTGTGCTACATGGAGTGAACTACATCTTTGTGGCACCTTCTGGAGCACTCTGCCTCAACTTCCTATAGACAGGGGGCAGAGGTGCAGAGCCCACACCAGGCAGAAGCCAAACTGACAGCTTCCCAAATCGTTCCCAGCATCACGAAGGCTGCTGCTGCTCAAGATGTCCACAATAAAGCAGTAATTCACAAGCCCATGGAGATGGGGAATGTCCTAGTATAGAGCCCAGAGGAAGAGAAAGTTTCTGAAAGTTGGAGGATGCCTTTTGAAGACCAGCTGAAGAGATTAAACCCCAGTTTTCCAAGATTAACAGTCAGAATTTGGAGCCAGACAGTTCATGCTCTGGTTCAGAGCAGGGTGCAAGGCAGCCAGGATCCTGGCATTGCACTGTCATTGCTCTCCTCCTTCCTTCTTCTTCTTCTCCACTTGCACATCCTCCTCCACTGAAGAGAGCACAAAACTGACCCAAAACCCCACAGAAATAGGATACGTTGAGACAGTCACTTCTAGGGCTGCAGTGGGAGACATCTGCCAGCCTCACCTCAGATACAATTGACCACCTCTCCAGTTGCCAGAGGAGCCTAAGGGTTGGGAGATCCAAGCCCACCAAGCTGGCCATGCCTTCTAGGTTGCCAACTTGGATGCAGAAAGATGCGGGCACATGCAGCCCACTGTGGAGACCTCGTTACACCCAAGCCAGAATAAATGCTCGTTGAAATGGTGGGAGGTTACAGGGCAATAACCCACTCCCAGAGCTGTCAGGAAGGACAGCAAGACTTCAGGGCCTCCTGCTCCATACTAGCCCATCTCCCTTCTCACCCCAATGAAAGAAGACTCCTCTATTCTGTTCATTTTATTTAACTGTTGTTATAAATTGTACTTTTCATCTTTCCTGTCCCTCTGAAGCAGCAGCAGATTGGGACATACAAACCTGAGGCTGCTGACAGTCAGCACTGTTGCCCCACACTGCTCAGGAAACCTGAGCCACAGGCATCAGTGGGAGTCCAGGGGGAGCCACGCTCACCCTCCACATACACCAGACTTTGGTCTCGGGGGCTCAATATCCCCAACAGTTAACCTCAGGGGATGCTACAGGTATGATGCTGGAGGGACACCTGTGCCGGTGCTTCCTCCAGCTCTGCCCCAGAATTCCTCACCACCCCTCATTGTCCTGCTCCCTCAGTCAGCCCCCACATCTCCCCATATCTCCTCCAGCCCTCTTCTCCCATTCCCCTCCTCGATTTTCAGCATCTTCCAACTTTTCTCTATCCTCTGTCCCCACTTTCCACCTCTCCATGACTCCTTCACCCCACTCTTCTCCCACAGCTCCTTCCTATGACTAGGTGGCCATGCCATCCTGCCTCCACTTCAGCTAACTTCCTCTCTCCAGGGGAGACAGCATTTAATCTCTGAGCCCCCTTTCATGCCTCCTGGCTTTTACCATGCCACTCCCCTTCCTCCCCACTGGAAGGTCAGAAAGGGGACCCATGCTCAGCAGGCCTGAACCCAGCTCTCATTAGCAGCAGCTTCCCAGAGCGGGCGCAGCAGGAAATAAAGAAATAAATAAATAAAGCAAAGCACTATTTCAGGTTGCTTAAGGGAGCCTGGCTCTGGGGGTGGGATGAAGGATGCTATCTGGGGAAGTTGTCTCCATGGCAACCCTCATTCCTGCCACCAAGCAGGGCATAGGTCACCTGTTTCCATGAAAGTTCCCCCCCATCCCTTCCTTCCCATCCCTCTGCCCCAGGAAGTGCCAGCACAACTCCAAGAGGCACAGGTGGCCCAGCCCTCAGGAGGAGTGGCAGAGATGCCACTGGTATGGTTCTAAAGAGTCTCCAAAGTCCATCATGTCAGAGGAAGACAGGGCATCTGACAGTGCAGCATGCAAAGACTGGCACCACCCACTTCCCTATGCCAGCAAGGCAACCCCATCATCTCCACCTGCACCCCACAGTCAGTGTAATGTGGGCAGGGGGGCCGCACTCTGCTGTGGGACTTGGCATGACCTTAAAAGGTCCCTTCCAACCCAAACCATCCCACGATGGATGCAGCCGTGCACCCTGACACACATGCTGTTGGGACTGGGGCAGAGATCACAGTGTGCCTCCCTCTGCGTGTGGCCCTGGGTGCTGTGTTTCTGTACAATTTCAGCTATTTATTTTAGCATTAAGTTGGCTGCTCCCATTAAATGCTGCCAGGTGCTCCCAGAACAACCCATGGTTCCATTTTTAGCTCCAACAACTCCATCTCTCATGCGACAGATGCGCTCACCGGGACTTTTCCCCAAGCACAGCAGCGTCAGCCCCATGTTGCCGAGTGCTCCTGCAGCCAGCCCGGTGCTCCCACCCATGCCAGGCCCCCCCTGCACGCCCACACGTCTGCTGCAGGGCTGGCAGCACTGCCTGATGCCCCCAAACAGCCAGCAGAGCTCTGAGAAAAGATGGAGAGAAGGATGGGGGAACTGGTTTTTCTCTCCACCAGCTCTCCAGCACAGGAGTGACAGAAGCAGCGTCAGTCTCACCTGCCAGAGCTAATGTATCTTCTGCTGGTACGAGCAGGCAGCTCCCTAAGGCCAGAGCAGATGAGGGACGGCAAAAAGCCTCCAGAGGGGTTGGCATCCAGGCAGCCATCCTGCTGTACAGCACAGGCTGGAGGATTCACACAGCTCCCCATGGGGCTGGGAGTTTCGCCAGGAAAAGCTAGTTTATAAATAGTGCATTTCAACACCAACAAACGAAAGCAGCAGAACTGACAGTTAGCTAAGCCAGGGGCTGAGCGCAGCCCCTCCCCAGCATCCTCCCTCTGTCAGGAAGGACAGTCCCTTCCCTCCATTGCCCAGCTGTCCAGGATCTTCCTCACTCTCTTGGAAGCTTGGATCTGGAGGTGTCTGTGTCAGATGTGATGCTGGGGAACACCCTTGTCACAGCTGTCCTGGCAGCCAGAGCAAGGCAGCAGACATGGCTTCGACAAGACCAGAAGCAGCAGGGATGACCACCTGCTCTCCTCGTAGGCAAGGGTAGACACAGCCCACAGAAGCCAGCTGCTCAGATGCCCTTGGAGGGGCCACGAATTTCAATGTATTTCTTGAAACAAAGTTTTCATAAGCTCACAGGACATCAAGTTTCTTACTTCTCTCATCCCTGCAGAAGACAGCTGCCCCACCACTGAGGCTGGCACTTGAAACAGAAGTTTCATGGCACAATGCATTACCCAAAGGGGCACATGGCATGTACCTGCCAGATCCTAACAACAAGCAAGACACTCAAGGGGAAAACCAGCTTTTATCTCTGTGTTAAGAAGAGCAGTAAGTTGTCAGATGAGAACTTGCTTCTCATAAACACAAAACTACAGAAAAGACACCCCTATGCCTACGGAGCGAATGGGAGGACATCCCTGCTGGGGGACTACCTGCCAGATTGCAAAAGGAAGAGATCTTGATGGTAGTGCCCAAGGGAAGACATCAAGTGATGACATGTCAGAGCAGCCCCATCAGCTGTCAGCAAGAGAAACCTCTGACAGTCCACAGAACACATGTGATGCTTTTCATGCCACACTTGCTTACCTTGATGTAGGTGTCAAGGGCTGGGTGGACACGGTTGACTGCCAGATGGATGGACAGAGGCGTAGTGAACGGGAAGGTTGCCATGACCACGTGGCTTGGAGCAGGAAAAGAGAAGATCTTGAAGCCATACTTCTGGAACCGCTTGATCTGCTCCTCCGATGGCTTTGTGTCTCCCTCACTCAGGATCCGGCCTATGGCGAAGCGGCACTTCTCTGGAGACACCTGATCAAGGGGCGCAGACAGACAACCTCAGATGAAGGGAGGCTTCAGACCAGCCAAAATCTCAGCCTACTGATCATGAAGGCAGGAGACCACCACAAACCAGGGTAAATGTAATGGACCAGCACAATCAGACACACCAAACCAGGTGTCTGCTCCTAACCAAGACTGACCTTGGACCAAACTGTCCAACTTCCTCCCAGACTAGAGCTCACAGCCCACAGTGGGGAAGGTACTGCTCCCCACCTTGGAGGGCAGAGGGACTCACAGTAGAGAACCTAACTCCACTGGGCTCCTCACTCAAACTCACCCAATGCAACAGCCCCTGCAGAAAGTTTCTCTCCTGACCCTTCGATCAGTAACCCCCCTGTTGAGATGTACTCGCTGCCATCCCCATCTGCAGGACAATCCCTCTATTCCAGGAAGGGCTAAATAGAAATATGACTACAACTTCAACTTGCCTCCATCCCACCTCAAGGAGGACACCCTGCAGGGGCACCTGCCCCTAGCAGCCACCTGGACATGAGACCCACCAGCATGGGCCACCAGCACTGAGATGGATGAGAAATCCAGAGGCTACGGGGTCCCTCTTAAATGGGCACACCCAGCCTGGCACAGCTTTAGGGGTGGGAAAACTAGAGTACCCAAGATGAGCATGCAGTCGACAAGCTGTTTGTAGCAACATGAAGTGCAACACTTCTCCTTGTATCCTGGACCCCATCAACATGCAAATCATAAAACATGCTCCCTTTCCAGATATAGGAATGCCTCTCATTAAGGCAGGAGCCTGCAGGGTTCCAGTCCAGGAAGGTGGGTGCTCAAGGTTCTGCTCTTGGCACAGTGATGGCCAGCCATGTCTATGCCAAAGCTGACCCAGGCCATGGCTTTCATTTCTGTTTTTTCACAAAATCCCACCACTTGAGTTCACATTTACCCATGGCACTAGTCAGGCACATGCCAGGGGACAGCCAAGCCCAGCAATTTACCCTTGAGAACTGGAGAACCAAAGCTTCCAAACTCCCACCATACAAGGCAGAAAAACTCTCCAGGACCTCCTAGGACACTCAACATCGGCAGCAAGATAAATGGGACACCCTGCAGGTACTGGCATCAGGAAGCTCTTGCAGGGGTGATGAGAGGCAGAGATAGGCTGCACCAGCCTGTTACCACTTCCCATCCCAAGGGGACCCCTGCTGTACACTCCTCAACCTCACCCACAGCTAAAGCTCTCCTCCTGTAGTACAACCAGCCCCACGCCCTCCCTTTCCTTCACCACCCTCCAACACTGCGTGGGGGGCCACTCGAGCAGAGGTGGCCGGGGAGGAAGGGGCAGGCCGGAGGAGAGAGAGCAGAGGAGGAGCGGCGGGGCCGGCGCGCTCGTTGCCGACAGCCCTCTCCTGCCCTCCTGCGTTGTCGGGCGGAGCTGCAGCCAGGTCCGCCCAGCGCCGCTACCCCGGGCAGAGCACACCCACCCATGGTTAGAGAGAGGCAGCTCTAAAAGGCATCCACGGGGAACGGCCCGGGTGAAGCAAAGGGGTAAGGCGAATCGAGATTAAAATCCATTAAACGTGAAATCTCCACACGTCCTGAGCAGACAGCCCGCTCCGGACCCAGAGGTCCGGCAGAAGGACCCGAGCAGCCAGAGCAGCACCACTCGGGCCAGGTATCTTTGCCTCCTCTCTTTTAACTTTCTTCATGGAGGGCGCTTTCCCAAAGGCAGCAGCAAAGCAGATTTCCCTCCTCCCCTGCCTGGCAAAGCCTGTCTCAAGGGAAGGAAATACTCTGGCTAAACCCAGCCTTTCTATAAAAAAAAAATCATCCTTTCAGGGATGGCCAGATGCCCTGACAGAGAAGTTTTAGAAACTATTAGTTAACCTTTTCCTCTACAGCTCTGCTTACAGGAGCAAAACCTATTCCTGCATTCAGAGAGCACTCCGGCCTCATCCATCCAGTGTTTGGGCACAGGCTGGTCGCTGAGCACATCAACATGCTGACTGTGGGCAAAAGGCTCTATCACGTCCTACAGCTCTGTGTGAGCAGAAGCAGTTGGCTGGAGCCCAGCACAGACTCGCCCGCCACATCCAGTCCTTGCTGAGGAGTTATTTTTATTCCTGCTAGAGGTGGGAGAAGGAGGGCAAAGTCCTCTGGGCTGCTAAATATTAAATAAAAAGGAAAAGGAGCAGGGAGAAGTGTAAATTAATATTAATTTTGTCCATTAAAACACATAAAACATTGCTGGCAGGGGTTTGACAGCACTCAAGGAGCATCCTTGTGTGAATGTCAGAGAGCCCGGAGCCATCCAGGAGCCACCAGGATGTCAATGACAGCAGCCACCCATTAGCCCAGCCCAGTGTGACTCTGAGGCAGCCCACATGCCCCAGGCCACGGGACTTCCCCCGGGCCCACTCCCAGTCAAGTGCCAGCACATGGCCACTGCCCTCCAGCTCTGGCACCCCCACCCTCTCTCCTTGCAACAGCCTCCTTTGGCCATGACTCCACCAGCACAGCAAAAGCCACACTGGCATCTGCAGATCTTCAGCCCCTTCCTGCCACAGTGTCAGGGGCACCAAACCCCCAGGAGCTGGTGGCCAAGAGTCAGGCTCAAGGGGACCATTGGGCCAGAGCCTGCTGGTGCTTAGCCAGGATCACCACTGGACAGAGTGAGCACATTCTGCTGCCTGATGACAAAAGGTCTATTTCTGCTGACAAATCAACATCTGTGGTGGGTGGCCAGCTCCGGGTAGATCAGCCTTTGCCAGAGAGTACTTCACTGAGGTCAGAAGAGCACTGAGAATGAGGAGGTCATTTCTTCCTCCAGGGGAAAGGCAGCCTGGGTGATCAATCCCACCTCAATGGACCTCCAGGAACAAGGATCCAGCAGCACATGCCAATTCCCACACCATCAAAGCTACAGTGGATATGAGCACACAGGGGAATCCCACAGGACACTGGGGTGCTCGGTACCTGAGTCAGCACTCCACACATAAGCTTTGCAGCCACTAGTCCAAATGACCCACTCAAAACTGGCCCCTGCTTCACCTGCCTGGAAGCAAGGCAGCCCTCTGCCCATCCTGCCTAGCACCATCTGGGCCTCCAGGCAGATGTCCCAGCATGCCTTGATGACAGCAAGCTATGAACTGTGTCTAGCACCTGAGCCCTGAGATGAAAGAAAACTCCCATAGTCACTGACACCAAGATGGGCCTCCTTGGCCACCGGACACCATTCAGCCATGCTAGCAGAGAAGGTCTTACCTAGATGTTCTTCCTTTCCCAGCTGGCTTTCAAAACCCTGGATAACCACCAGAGTCCCAGAGACAATTTTGGCAGCCCCACTGCCTGCTCCGATCACAGGGTGAAGACAGAGGCAGGATGTGACAGATGCAGAAAGAGGAAAAGAGCAACAGGACCAGAAAAAGAAGACAAGTTCACCCTGTACAAACAGCTCAGCTTCCCAGGGTCACAGAGGACTTGATCCTTCCCAAACTCACCTGGTGCTCCATCTCAGCTGCGGCAGGAGTCACCACAAATACCCTTATCTATGGGCCTCAGCAGTACAAGCTTTCCCTAGCCCAGGCTTTGGCAAACAGAGAGGTAAGACACGGTGACCATGAAAAGGTCTGCAGGGCAGCCACAAGTGTGTCCCCAGAGCAGAGCAGCACCAAGCACAGATGCTAAGCCCTTCCAATAGCACTGACTGCCCTGCTCTGCCCCAGAGACATTGGAGGAAGAAGCAGCAGCAGCACTGGGGTTCTCAACTCTGAACAAGGACATCAACACAAGGAAAATGACACAAATTAGCAGTGGAGGAATTGGCGACTCTGACAATTGGCCCTAATTCATACCAGGCAGTCCTCATGGCTCCCATCCCTCACCCCCTCCAAACATGATACTTCTTGCAGACAAAAGCATCCAAGCACATCTAGTCAAATCCTGCCTCTGCTTGGTTCATCCCAGGGCAGGGAAATCCTCTTCACCACCCTCCTGCTCAGGCCAGGAAGAGGCACTGCAGTCTCTTCTCTGCCTCTCATGATCCAGAAGCAAAAACTGGAAGGTAAAGACAAGTCAGCTTATCACAGGACACAAAGACACAGGGTGGCTGAATGTACCAGACTTCACTGAGCAGTCAAGCTCAGTGCTTTCCCACCTCTAACACCTTCCTGTTACAGTCCACTCAACACTATGTTCTCATGGACAAGGTCCCCCTAAGCAGGCCCAACTCTTGGGAGCACCATATAGCAAGCAACAAAATAGGATTCCTGAAGCAGGGCCAGAAACACTACATCAGAGCTATCAGCCCAAGCACTGTGCCCCATGCCAGCCCTCAGCACACATGCCCAAGCACACACAGACAACTGCTGGCCACTCTGCCGTCCCTCCCCCGCCAGCATTCCTTCATGGTCACACAAGCACCTGCAGAATTACTGGGGAGTCAGGCTGTCTGCCATGGACAAATGCCCACATGCTGGCATCTGGAGACCCTAGTGGCATCTAGCATCAGCAGCCAGGCTACTCATCCACCAGCAAACACTTTTGTTCCCTCCTTGTCCTGGACTGTACCCTGCTGGAGTACTTAGCTCTGTCTGGTAGCCATCAGGCAGAACACTTTCTGCTTCTCACTTGGGCTGGAGAGCATCGTGGAGTAACTGTTTCATCAGACAGGAGCCCTCAGCGCGCATCACCTGAGGCTTCAGTAGCAACTCTCAAGGGACAAAAGGACTATAGGGAAGCTGAGAAACACATAAGAACACTAAAAACAAGAGGAGTATGGATGAGGACAGAGCAAGCTGAAGAGATTATCTGCTTTCAATCACAGAGCTGCAAGTCTAAAGAGCCTTGGGTGCACTTCCCACAGCCAGGGAATCTGCCAAGAAATGCCTCCCTCACCTTGGGGTCATGAACTCTTCTCCATAACCAGATCCATGATCCTGCTGATAACTTCTTCAGCAGGAGCTATCAGACAATAGCAAGCTTTGCTCACCCTATCCCTTCCAGATAGGGTTATCCAGGTTAAAATCTACTTTCAGGTACCTTTCCCCACAGAGCATCTGGGGACACCTTGTGAACCTCTCAGTGCTTATCAACAGAGGATGAGCTGCAAGTGCCTGAAATACAGTCAGGAATCATCCTGAGCCAGGAATGCAGGTGCTGACCACAAGAGCTTTCTGGCCCCACCAAGCACACCTTACCGTGTGAGGGTTGTCGTAGTAGACGCCAATGGAGCAGAGCTTGGAGGAGATGCTGCAACCGTCCGTGAAGAGCTGCCCTGATTCACCATAGGGGCCCACCCTGAACTTGTAGGCCAGGGTGATGCTGCCAACAGGAGGGGAGCCTGCACTCACCACCACCTCTGTGAACAGCCCCGAGTACACCATGAAACCGAACACAGTCAGCAGCAGCAGCGTGACCAGCGCTGCGATCAGCCCGAGGAGCACCCAGTCAGACATGATGGACACTTCGTGCTCCATGTTTCCTGATGCACTAATAGCAAGAGGAGAGAATAAAAAGAAGTTAGGCTAGCACTTGGACAAGCAATTGCACTCTAAAGCCATTTATTTGCAGCAAAACACATCGGCTTCCAATTCCTCCTGTGCGTGACGCTTGAAGACTGGAAACCCTCCCCAAACCTCCTGTATATTAGTCCCATGTTGCATCAGCCTGTTCCAATTGGTCACCAGGTACAAATTATACTCCTGTGCCTCTTGGGAATGAGGTGTTTATGGAGTGGGGGATGGAGAGGCCCTGTTCTCTCTCTCTCTGTTCATCTCCCCAGAACCAGCCACACCGTTCATGTCCAGCCAGGCATCCAGGAGAGCCCAAAAACCATACCAGAAGCCTGCATCACCCAAAAGATAGACAGCACTGTGCTAAGGATCAGGGGACCACAAACAAATAATTTATCTTTTATAGATACCAAACCAAACATTGTGACCAGGGTGGCCCCCTTCTCAAGAAGTCTAGAAGCCCAGGCCTTTAATTACTCAAACAAGGACCATGCTGGTTCAGAGCTGAGCCCTGTATCCAGAGAAGCTCAGAGGAAACTGAAGACCCAGCTAGAAAAAACACCCCCAACACATTCAGGTACAAAAAATTACCGGTGTTCCTTTTAGATGGCTTCTTTTAACCTGAGTTTTTATAACCGAAACCAAGACTTCCTGTTTTGTTTGGCTTCTTTTCTCTCTCACACCAACTGTGGGGCACAGTAGCCTATCAAACGCCTACTGCTCACTTTCACCCACCAAGGGCAAGTGCTCTGGGGAGCTGCAACCCAAACCATCACAGAAGGATTGTTTGTGTTTTCTTCTCCCTTGAAACACAGCTCTGGTCACAAGGACCAGCTGCAACACTCCCCTGAGACTTTCACAGAAGCTAGTTTTGACAGGGAAGGCTGAAATAAACAATTTACCTCTACCTCTGTGCCATAAACATACTTCTTAAAAAAAACCAAAAAAAACTGTTCACAGGAGCTGCTCAGCTTTACTGCGAGAGAAAAGCCACATCCTGGTAGGAACAATGGGTGTCTCTGCTCAACCCTGGCAAGAAAGGGTACAGCAAAACCAAGCCCTGAAGAACCAGCACCATGATCTCGGTGCCATGGCAGCACCAGCCCAGGCACCGTCTCACACCATGGCCCTACTCACCTGAAAAACCAGCTCAGTCCAGAAACAGTTCACAACATCTGACCCACAGGGTTGTGGGATCTGCAACGCTGCAGCAGGAAAAAACAAATGTCATTGCTTCCTTCAAATGCACCAAGCCAAGAGCAAAACAATCACATCAGAGCACCTAAAAGGTGCCCAGTTGCTTTTGACCTGCTCTCCAGAGGAGAGGTGTCCCGAGGAGCCCCTTCTCCTGAAGGACCCTGCAGGCTGAGATTCCTTCCCTAAACTCTGTGGCTGAATAGGTGGGCACTTAGAAACAGAAACTGGAAAGGAACAGCAAAGGAGGACAACATCTTGCAGCCACCTCTGCTGGTGGACACCTGAGCCACACCCGATGCTGCTCCTAGGTGACTTCACAGCAGAGTGCTCCCAGACCTATAGCCGGAGCTATATGTCCATCCCAACTCCCAACAACACCTTGCCGCCTCTCCATGACCAACACAGATTTATTACTTCAAATCACGGCTTGGTGACTCTCCAAGAACTGTCAGCACAAGCCCAGCCCCAGGGCCCTGCAGACGGCCGGACCCAGAGAAGAGGTTCTCCTGATTCTTCCCGGTTCCCGTGGCTCGCTCCCTGCCGGCGGCAAGCACGGGCGGCGGGAAAGGAGCTCTCTCGGGCCCCTGGACCGTGCCCGTGCTCAGGCAGAGGGGAGGGTTTGACCCGAGCAGCCCCAACAAGTGCTCGCGGCGGGCGTCACCGGCCGAACTGCCGGGAGCCGCAGCTCCCGGCCTTGCCTGGCAAGGGGTAGCGCCTCGACACCGGCACAGGCTGCGACCACCAGCGTGGCCTCCAGAGCGGTGAGGGATCCGCCGAGCCGCCGTCAGTCTCGGCCGGCGCCCGCCGGCTCCAAGCAGGCCGCGGCCTGGAAGTACCGGACCGGAGCTGGCCTGCCCGGCCCCCCGCGCCGCGGGGCGGGGGGGCGGAGTACCCGGGGGCGCCTGGGACCTGGTTGTTTCAAGAAAACGGGGTGGAAAGGCGGCTCGGCGGGGCCGTGCCCGGTCCGAGCGGCTTCGGATGTAAATAGGAGCACCGACAGAAACGGAGATTTATTCCCAAGCGACCCCCAGACGAACGATTTCGATGTCAGATAGGGTGTGCGGTGAGGGAAAGGCAGCCTTACACTAATGGGGTCGGAAAGGGCAAGGGCAGCCGCAGCCCGACGCGCAGCACCGTCGCCGGCCGCGGAGCGCGAAGGAGGCGCGGGCAGCCCGGCGGCCGCTGTCCCGCTGCCCGCACCCTGCCTGCTGCCCGCACCCTGCCTGCTGCCCGCACCCTGCCTGCTGCCCGCACCCTGCCTGCTGCCCGCCTCGCCTCCGCCTGCATCCGTCCCCTCGCACAGCACGGCAGCCGGGGCTCATCCTCCTCCATAAATAAGCGTGTCGAGGTAAAAATAATTACCTCTGCTTGCTGCTTTTAATTAAAGTCTCGGAGGGAAAGTGCTGGATTATGGTAATGAGCAGACATACGTTCCCTCTTGTCGAGCGGAGCGGGAGGTGAGCTGACATGCAATCAGCGACAATGACAAGCCACTTGAAACCTATTCGCTCTGCACCTCTGTCACAGCCCCGAGCCCGGCCCGGCTCCGCTCTTGTAAGGGCTCGGGTGGTGGGGGGACCTGCCGGGAGCCCCGCACACGGCTGCCTCTGTTTGTCCGGCCTCTACTCGCGACCGGAGCCGCCCCTGCTGTTCTCCGGTTGCTGCCCGGAGCCGGGTCCCGTCGCGCTCGCAGTCGGGCTCGCTGATAAATCACCGTGGCGGCTTCTCCGCACCGCGCCGCGCCGCCCGGACGCGGGGATCCTCGCCGCCTCTCTTTTTCTCCAGACCGGCTGCAGTGTTCGCCTGCCTCTGTTTTTATTTTTATTTATCGTAAATATGTTTTTGTTAATTATGATACGTATATTTTTTTGTCTTTGTTTCGTATTCTCCGGCGGGTCGGAGCCGCATCTCCACTTCAGCGCTGCGGCGGGGCCCCGCAAAGCTCTAACGTCCCTGCTCTCCGTCCGCAGGCATGGAGGACGCCGGCGTCCAGAGGGGAATTTGGGACGGGGACGCCAAGACAGTCCAGCAGTGCTTGACTGACATTTTCACCAGCGTTTACACCACCTGCGACATTCCGGAAAATGCCATTTTCGGTCCCTGCGTCCTGAGCCACACGTCCCTTTACGACAGCATTGCCTTCATCGCCCTCAAGTCCACCGACAAACGCACGGTCCCCTACATCTTCCGGGTAAGAGCCGCTCGTCTGCCGGGGCCAGTCGCTCGCCCCGCACCGGGGAGCCTCCCGCCGCCACCGCCGCTCGCCACGACGGCCGGTGCCCGAGCGCACACCCGTCGCGGAGCGCAGGCGGGACTCCGCCGCCGGGATGCTTTCCCCCGCCTGCGGCGAGGGCAGGCCCGCTCAACCGCTGCTGCTGCCGGCTGCCCGGCCCCATCGCGCTGGCGGGTCGTCCGTCTGTCTGTGCGCGTCGCTTAACGCGGGGTTTGCAGGTGGACACGTCGGCGGCCAACGGCTCGTCGGAGGGACTGATGTGGCTGCGGCTGGTGCAGTCGGCGCGGGAGCGGGAGGAGCAGAACCTGGAGGCCTACATCAAGAGCGGGCAGCTCTTCTACCGTTCCCTGCGCCGCATCGCTAAGGACGAGGAGCTGCTGGTGTGGTACGGCAAGGAGCTCACGGAGCTGCTGCTGCTCAGCCCAGCCCGGGCCCCCGCCCGCAGCAACGGTGGGTGCCCCGCGCTCCCCTCCTGTGGCCTCGGGTGTCCGGGGGGAGGGGGCGGCCGGGCGGGGATCCCCCCTTCGCTTTCTTTCCCTTAATCCCCCGGGGTAGCCGCGTCGTCGTTCCCGGCTGACGGTGCCCTCCCGTGTCTTTTGTGTGTCCCGTGTGCGTGTGCCCGGCCGCAGGCTCGCCGCCCTTCGCCTGCCCCGAGTGCAGCCAGCGCTTCCAGTTCGAGCTGCCCTTCGCGGCC
>JANHGL010013543.1:14262-30519 GCA_024611195.1 Ceyx melanurus
CTTTTCTTTTCTTTTCTTTTCTTTTCTTTTCTTTTCTTTTCTTTTCTTTTCTTTTCTTTTCTTTTTTCTTCTTTTTTCTTCTCTTTTCTTTTCTTAGAACCTGGAGCTGGTCCAGGTTCCAGATAATTACTGGTTTTCTTTCTGCATCTGATCTAAGGTAAGAACTTTTTCCTTCCTTGGTTCTAATATTACAAGGAAAACAAAATCCTTACACTATGGCTACTTATTAAGCTATTCTAATTTAGTCTTTTTTTGATCTGTACATAACGAGCCCTTAAATAAGTCTGCAGACTTTCTGACAACCCAGCAGCACATCTGCTAACCATGCTGTGGATTCATGGCAAGATGGCAAACACAGAGCATGTTGTCAAAATGTCCCATGTGTTCTACCACCTCAGTGACAAATGTTCTGCACTGCTGGTTAGAACATGACAACCAGTGTAGAGCTGCCTACACTGGTCACCTACAGAACGTGGACCTTACTAGATAATACCACTACCATACAAAACAAGGGCCTGAGGTGTAACATCATTGAAGCATGAATTGTCTGAAACTGTGAGAACCATTTTATAGTTTTAGCTTTGCACACACAAAAGGCCTTCACTAATTGCAGCAGATCCCAGATGAGGTTGAGCATTCCTCAGGAAGTCTTGGGTCGTAAGTATGTGCAAGAAAACAGAGAAAGTAATGGCTTCTTGTGCAAGACAGGAATTAATTCTGCCTCCCATCTGACAGACAGGCAGATAAATCTAGGATCCTGTGAACATCCATGGAGAGGACCATCCCAAGGATGAGTCATCCCACCTACTCTAGACACCTCACTTAGGAGGTGGTGAGTCACCTGTGAGCAGCCCTTCTCTCCATTGATTGCAGAGAGAGACAACAGACACACTGCAGCTGCACAGCTCCTCTATGACTGCTGCTAGGTGACTTCTGCTGGGGGGTATTTCTCTCCACCTTGTCTCTGGTGGTGGCAAGGGAGGAATAACATCTCTGTCCTTCCCTGTTGAGGATCTGTGCTATAAAGGTTGCACTGGTTGCAAACAAGATCCAGAACCACCTTAACTTAGGTAAATTTTGTACTTTTTCAGGCCTTTCTGTCTTTCCTCTGCAGAGAAAGCATGACACTTGCAGTGCCTCAGTTACTACCACCCCAAGAGAAATGAGTTATTCTGCCTTTAAACCTGGATGGTTGGCATAGTGATTAATGAGATTTGAATTTAATGATCGTACCGAGGCTGAAATAGTTCCTTGGGGAACTTTTTTTTTTTCATTTCACTTCTGTTCACAATTTATATACAAATTTTAATCCCTTCACTTTGCTAAACCTGTGCTGTTCATCTTTGGGAACTGCCTGTGGAAGTGTTTGTTGAACTGAAAGCATTTACAGATTAGACCTGCTCTTTACTGGGGCCTCATAACTCATCTTCATCTCCCATAACCACCAAAAGGCATGAAGCCTGAGCTCCATGAAATCTGGTTGCACAGATAATTCCCATTATTGGGAATAATGCTTCTTAATCTGTGTGGGTAACATGGCTATTGACTTTCTATTGTGGTAAGAGTTTTCTTGTTCTGACTCCCTGGTTCAGGACAAATCCATTGCTACCATATAGGTTGGAAGGCTTGTTCACAACATTATACCTTTTGGACAAACTGATACCAACCAGAGGTTCACATCATTCTGTGCTGATCCCAGAGCTTCTTAAGGAGGCCTATTTTATTTTTAAGGAGATTTAAGGAAGAAGGGACCAAACCAAACATTTTCCTTTGGCATCCATTTCTCTGCTTGGACACATATGTGGACCTGAGGGTCGTGTTCCACTTTCAAAATCCCTTTCCATAATTCTGACAGTTTAGAACATGAAGTCTTGGGCAGAGAAGAACTGAGTCTGGGGAATAAAAGGACAGTCCAAAGGAATAACCTACCATCTCTTAAATATCCCGCTGAATTTTTTGCCCTCTCCTTGTCTAAAGAGTGCTAGCAAAGCCACATAGCAGTTAAAATGCTGAGCTATTAAATTAGTACTCTTATAACTAATTTAACTAGCTTGTCTGGTTGAGGGATGGCATGTGGGTTTTTTTTGTTAGACTGCACTGACTGTAATCCAGGAATAAGATGGTTATTGCAGTTCTATGCAAGAATTAATTGGAACACCAGGTTCTTGCCATGTACATGTTAGGTAGAACATAGTTCCTGAGAACAAGATGCTTCTATATGATTGTTGTTTTACCTTGAAACTATGTTGAATTCATTAGAGTGGAAAAAGAGTGGTGAACATCTTAAAAGGACAAGAAGAGCATTAGCCTTGGTGGTGCTAGGTTGTTGTTTTGAGCTTTAAGGGTATTTTCTTGTTTGTTTGTTTTATTTTGTTTTGTTTTTCTCTCCTGGGTTTAAATACAAGTAAAACATCTGGGAAACATTTTTTTTCTGATGTGCAAGGAGTTTTTAGACAAGTCTTTCATATATCAAACCTTACTGAGTCCTACCCCTTATTTTCTATAATCCTTTCCTTATAGTTCTCAGTATCTCAGTGCTAACTGAATGAAGGAAACCTACCTGATTCATCATCAAGCCTTTCATTTTCTGACAAGGTTAGCCACTGCTGGCATATTTTCCAATAACCTCCTCATTCTTAATATCCTGTTCATGGTAGTCATACAGCTTCCAGTGCCCATGGAATCAGAAACTATAAAAAATAACCAGAAATCATGCTAGTATCTGTCACTTGCTATTCTTCTGTTTTACAAGCTTGTCATCCAGTTAGAGAACATAAAATACATGGAGTGACTAGTCCAATACCAGTAACAGACAGCAACTTGTCAAAATGAACATTTGCAGACAACCCACAGAATAAAAATGTTGTGTTTTTTTTTTCCTTTTCCCTGAAGTGTTTGAGAACACTTACAAATAACAATTACATTCAGTAAAACCTGTGAGTAGCATTTCAAACGAACAAAGTCTAAACTTGTATTTTTTGATTCTATATTATTTCATATTCTGAGTGTAATGTGTGCGTGTTCATGTATAGGATTAACCATATGATTTCTTCACCCCTCAGTGACATAAATTACACCACCATCCCCTCAAATAGCAGTGCTTATATGATACATTTCATTTTCTCCAGTTCTGCTGTACTGTAGAATCTGGGGTGACATTTATATGGAGACAACTCAAACCAACCTCAAGCACCAAGACCAACCCATCTCCCACTTACCCACTGAGCTCAGCCTCCAAAACAGAACATCTTGACAGGAAAGGTCCCTGGCCTGTCACTGCTCCCCAGCTATTCCTGGAAAGTTTTTTTCTCACCAGGGAGCATTCGAGCAGCTTAACAGCAGTGAGCATCCCAGTGCCCAGGACATTCTAGACGTGCCCTAGATCCATACCAGACTTGCTGCCTCAAAAGCTCATAATTTTCTGTTACAAATACCCCAGTGCAAAAATGTCAGTGGAGCTTCACTGCAGACATGAGAAAATCCACACCCAGGACAGGAGGAGCACCATTCCCATTTGTGCAGAGCAGAGCTGAACCACTCTCGGGTGTCAGTACTCTGACTGGCAAAAAAAGTCTAAATCTCCTCCTAAAGCCTCTATCATGGGGCATTAGCAAGACCTGCATGCCTTGAAGACCAAGATCTGCTGGTGACTGCTGGGTGCTTGAAAAACCTGACTGCAGATCATTTGACTAATGTTGTACAGCAAAGAAGGGAATGAAAACTACATCTCCAGAAAACAAGCTGAAAGCCAAGAGACACAAGTCCCTTCTTGCAAACCAGCACTACTAGGGCTCAGCTTGGGACTGAAAATGAATCGTGGGGCTGCTGAAATTCAGTACAGATATCATGGTTAACATGAGAAAAAAAGGGTGACATTTCAGACTCCGGGTGGTAAACCAGCTTGAAAATGAGCAGAGGGAGAAGAAACTGGGCTTCCTGCAGTCCTGGCAGCAAGCAGAACCCAACCTCAAGGCCTCGAGGTGTTGGTGCAGGCTCAGCTGAATGAACATTGCAAACAGGCATGTGGCATCTTTGCTGACAAATTATCTCAGCTGGTCTGAACTCAGTGTCCTGTCTGGGAAGTGAGGAGTCCCAAAAGCTAGCCACTGACTGTGCTCACATAAGGCCAACCCAAGGAGCAACAAGCACTGTTGCTCAGATCTCACTGGTGAAAAATCAGAGGAAACGTGAATGAGGCCCCTAATACCACAGACACCCTCCTCTTGCTCTGGAGATGGCTGGATAAGCTGAAACCCCACATCCTGGATATACAGCACTTCTTTCTAGGGCTCTCTTTTTTCCTGCTTACCTTCTTCTGTGCTGGCAGAGCCTGTATGGCAGCTTCTGCACCAAGGTGGTTGGTTCTGTGAGGCCAGCGTGGAGCACCAGCACTCTGACCGAGCCACAGGCTGGGTGGGGTTGTGTAGGGGACAGGGAGCAGACCCCAGCAGGCCAAGTGGAGCTGTATTTACTTTGCCCTGCTGGAGGCAGGCTGTGCTCATTTGCGTGAAGATGTAACACCAACAGCCCCTTCATGCCATCTGTGCTTTCATCTGGGAAGCTTGATGGCAAGCCATGGAGATCCAACACCCACTGCAGCCAAGGCTGTGCACTCTGTCTCTTATAGGACTCTCTAACATGAACTGTAGGCCATTTGGAGGCATTCAGGGAAGGAGGATCTCCCAGGCAGGAACCCCAGAAGGAGTGTACTTAGCAGAGATTTCTCAAAGATGGCCAGAAGGACATTTCTAGGGCCCGGACTCTGCCTATCATCAAGATTTAAGGTGCTCACAAAGGAAGAGATGATTCAGCATCAGGATTCAGATGATTCAGCACGGAGGATTCGCTCTTCCCCTTGAAACAGGTGCTGAACCTTTACTCCAAAACCTAGGAGAAGAGAAAGCACCTTCCAGAAGGGAAGAAGTGCCTCTCCAGACCTTTTCCAATAAGTTATAAGTCCTTTTCAGAGGACATTGATTCTTCAGTTCCTACAAGGACCCCTTGATGAGTGTGCTATTGGCTCTTCCAGTGGAGGTGCTCCCAAACTCCTGTTTTATGTGTCATAATCAAGAACTTGCTGGTCTAACAAGCATAAGAAGAAAACTGGACATAGCTGTGCCTGGTGCTCAGGCACGTACCTCCCTGTCCTGAGGCAAGTTTGTGGGGTCAGCCTCCTTGCTGCCATTTATGAGGCTTTTCACAAGAAGCTGCCTCCCCTTGCCCTCAGCAATGCCATCCCCCAGCAGATATCGTTTCTCCAGGAGGCAGAAGGCTGCCTGTCTTTCTGACACCTCTCATAACCTCTCCTCTCTTCCTCTTTATGCTGCAGTGGATGCCTGTGAGGAAGTCTCATGGGCTCCCACATATGCTGTTAGCTATTAGTGTCCAGGGTGAACACTTGTCGTTCGTAGCCCCTCGGGTTGAATCACCTGCCTTGGCAAATGCCACTAGATATTTAGGTCAGTTGATTGCAAAGTTGGGTTTCTAAGTACAGGCTGGGCCTCCAACAGCATCACCTCGTGAGTCAGGCACAGAAGCTGCCTTTTGGAGTGTGGCAACACCAAAACCTCTCTCCCTGGAGATCTGCAAGAGCAGTTTGAGACCAAGCTCTTAGTCAGGAGGTCTGGGTAAATTCCAAATTGTTTCTCGTTTATGGGTGTAGCTAGTTACATAACAGAAAATAGATTAATTATGGTCCGTGTTTACCTTGGCATAAAAGCAGGTGGAAGCAGTTGCAGCAATACTGATCCCTGGCAAAGAAGACAACAAAGATGATGCAGCCCTATGGGAGGACACTGCAGTTGTACGTAGTCACCCTTTGTTCTGCTTTGCAAGGAAGTGGCAGAGGAGGGATGAACTGAGATGACTCAAAAAGCAGTCAGAGGGGACCAACCAGACCCTGTCTTCTGAACCAGAGTAACCCTCAGCAGCCTCTGCCAGCTGATAGCAGAAACTGTCAGTGAGGTAGGTCCTCAAGGATTGTGTAGGACAACCAGGTAGCAAAGAGAAAAGTGCAAAAGAGGCCAGGCTGTAATATAAATGCTTTTTCCTGGGGCAGAGAAGTCAAGTGAGAAAAATATGCTGGGGCTTTATTTCCCCTTCAAACTTTGGGGAGAGCAGAGCTTCTGTTGTCCCCAGGCCCTGAGCCCACTGGGTACCCTGGTGAGGAGTGTTGAAGCACCTTTATTCAGATCCTCTGCAATGATGGTTTGTTTTCTTGCCCAGCCACTCCAGGACCTTTAACATTTGTAGCAGTTGCCAGTTTTACCTCTGATTGCTTTGGCTTTGTTTGGCACACTGATGATGTAAAACATTACACATCCACTTTTGAGTGTGTATTGAGATGTGCCCAGAGAGGAACCTCTTCTTTTTAGCACTGAAATGCCAAATGTGAATGCAGGTCTGCATCTAAACACCATCAGTGTTTACCACGGGGCTACCTCCCGTCCTGAGGTGACTGGGTTCAGGCTCTGAAGGAAGACTGGCAAGCTGCAGAATCAGGACTCTATACCTCAGGAGAGAAGAATTGGGCTTCTTTAGGGGATTTTTAGGAAGAACTACCTTGGAAACTCCCACAAGGGGAAAAAGGAGTACAGAAGGTGGGTAATTTTTAAAGAAAGAACTGTGACCTGAGGATCAAACTGTCCTGTTGGACAGTAGGACCAGGAATTTCAGGAGGCCTGCTTGCCTAAGCAAGGAGCTTCTCAGGGAACCAAACTGCCAAAAAAAGGGAGCACAACTGGACCTTGTTGGTCTGGCTGAGCCACTGGCCTTGCCTGAACTCTAACATTGTATTTCTGTTATAAAATATCTGCCACAACCTGTTTCCAGGTGATATGTACTCATGCAGAAGGCCTGACACTCACTGAGGCACGTGGTCCTATTCAAGCCACTTGGTTTCTCCACCTGGGTGGGAACAGGCAGTTATGAGCCAGGAGAAAGCTGGAAGCGTGCTGACCTTAGCAGGAACTTGTCCACCCAACAAAGCTGGGCTGTGGCACAGAGGTGACCACAGCAATGGCCAACAAGGAGCTGCACAGAAAGCATCACTGGTGGGACAGCTTTGGGGTAACATGGCCCAAAAGGGGGTGTGTGGTGATGACTAGGCATGGCAAACCAAACATCTCTCACAGGACTGGGGTGTTCTGTCTTCCTCTGGCATGTCTGCTGAGCCCCTGGAATGGACATGCCACTGCTCTGGGAGCCAAAATGATGAATCTGAGCAGGTAAGCCCCACTCCATTCCCTTGCCTACCTTGATCCTCTAGGTTTGCTCTGCTTTTGTTGCTTGTGTTCTTGCTGCTCCTTCACTCTCCATGCTCTGGCCTGGCTTTGGCTACAGCAGTAGTTAACTTTACATTTGCTGTGTATGGAGAAGGAGGCAGGAGGAGCTGGAGGAAGTCGTGCCTGAACATGTATGTGTGTGTGAACACATCTCCTGTGCACTAGCAGAAGCAGGCTGGTTCCTCCTTGTCTGCCTCTCATCAGAAAGAGGAGAAAGTGTCAAATCTCATCTCAGCCAGGGAGCTGCTAGTCAGGGAGCTGGAAACCTTCCTTCCCTTCAGAGCTCTGAAGAAAGCAAGAGCCTTGTTCAAGTTTTTCATGTCTCCTCTGCTTCTTCAGAGAGCTAAGTCATTTCTCCCAGAAAGCATGATGTTTACTAGGATGGTGAACAAGGTGGGGAACTTGCCTGGTATTTAAGACAGGCCACAACTGGATGGACTCGATCCAGCTGTCAGGCGCCTCTACAGCAAGCATGTTGAAATCCACCAAGATGGTTAGGTGAGGTAGGAATACCCCTTTTGCAAAGCCTTCCCTTACCACACTGGGAACATCCTTGGATAGTGTTATTTCAGGGTTTAGACACTGTAATTTAACTAGAAGAAAATTTCCCTCATTCTGAATGCCAGCAGGAAATAAGAGATGTAATTTTCTCAAGCTGGACAGGCTTTACACTTCATCCCCATAATAAGCAAGACAGCACCACATGGACAGGCAAAAAAAAAGTACAAGTGCTTTCATCACATAAGTCATCTTGATTTATGTGCCATAAATGAGAAGTATTAGCTCAGCTCTTTGGCTGGTGCCTCATCAGTGGTGGATGTTCACCACTGGATTTTACCCATACAAGAGAACCTCATGGCTTAGTAGTAGGACTTGAGGCTGTTCTATGTTAGCATGTGTTAGGAAATAATCGGGACCGGGCTACTTTGGTTTACGTTGTCCTGCAGAAAAAAACCCAACCTTCCAAATCAAGATGAAGTCCACAGGAGTCCCCCCAGTGGCCAGTGATGGGGATGGCACTAACAACGATCATAATGGGACCAGAACACCACATGCCAAAGCATTTGAGATCCTCTGTGAATGATGTGGAAAGGCAGAAAGTAGCACTCTTCATCTGCGTGGTCCCTTGAGGAGATGACCTCAAATATAGCTTTAGACACGTAGAAATAACATTTCAAGGTTTAGAATAATTTTTTTTTCTTCTTTTTCCTTCCAGGAAGAACATGCCTCCCTGAAATAATCTTCCTGGGATGTTAAGGGCAGGTAGAATGGCACAGTAATTCAGGATGCTTATTGTTTAACTGCTGTGGAGCATTGAAATCTAAGAGCTATTTGTGACTCCCCCTGAAGAGTGAATTAAATGGAGGACTATGTAGCTTGTACGAAACCAAGCCCTGCTGTGCAAAGGACTGAGTTACTCATTGCAGATTGACTGACATATTGCCTGAACTGTTTCTCCTCGATTCTAAGCAGGTACAGGTGGGGTAACACTGTAAAAAGAAGAAAGCTGGTGGAAAATACATGCATGTGTAGGCATGCGTGTGCATACAATTGCTAGCACTAAGCTCCTGGTATCACCAGCAACTGAGCTTTCACTGGAAAATGAAATTATTTTATTCCTCACAGCTGCCAACCAGAGCCTGGAGCATAACTGCTAACACAATGCAGACTGCTGCTGCAACTCAGCTCCTGTCCCCTCCCAGGGCAGCCTCAGCTCTCTCTGGGTGCTGGGGTGGCCACTGGGCTGTGCTTTAGGGTACCAGCTCCTGCTCCATACCACCTGGCATCCTGTCCCCCAGCTCCACAGTCAGACCTGGGTGGCAACACTTGAACCATATTGATCCAAACACTGTCAAGCTGCAGAAAAGAAGCAAAATGTCACTCACAACAAGGTCAAAACACTTGTGGTCCTTTCATGTTAATAGGGTGGAGAAATAATTAACCAAGGACAGAGTGTTGATCAGCATTAGGAGAACTGGGCAGGTCGCTTGTATACAAGACAGTATTTGCACCCTCTGTGTTTGTTCACACTGTTTTTAAGGCTAATTTTTCAACCATAAGGTGCTTTTCCATATTTTTTATTCTTTAAATGAGCCTTAAAAGCAGGGGGAAGGGCTCCTCCTGTCTTCTTCCCTGGTGTAACTCAGAAGCTGCTCTTAGAATGATGCAAAGCTCTAAGGCTCCTGAATCAATGATGCTGCTTTAAAATCACCTTTTCTCAGTTACATAGCTGATTCCTACAGGTGATGCTTAGGGCTTCATGGGCCTCTCAAAGCCAGAGCTGTAATTTTTGCACTTGGTGGTTGTTAAAAACAATTAACTTGGAAGCCAAAGGCATTAACCATCAGCTGTAATTAGCAATCTCATTTTAATGGCACTTCATCCCCATTCATGGCACCCTAGACCTGCTAGATGGTGGCCAGTCAGAAGCATGAGTAATCTACTCACAGCAACAGCCTTGCAAATATTGAAACTCAATATGAAATTCGAGCCCAGACTCATATGTGTCTCTTGAGACTGGGTGTGAGCTGCCCACAATCTGGCTTTCCAGGACATTGGCAAATTCAGTTCCTAGAGTGTCTGGCTCAGTAGCCAGAAGTTGGGTAACAGGGTGCTAGCCTAGCCTTGGCACAGGGTGAGATGCAGTTTTCCATAATCACACTGGGGTGAATTTATTTGTAATCATTTGAATGAGAAGAAATTTTGTCTGTGTTCCCAGGTAGATCAAGAGTAGAAACCATACCTCTTCTCATGAAGCTGAACCTCCACTTGTCTCCACCATTATACTGAAGCATGAACAGGCAATGACCTGAAGACCATACGGTTGACAGGATTTCCTCAAATCCATTGGGAAGAGTATTGGATGCCACTGTGGGAGCAGGAGAGGCTGCTACTGGAGAAAAGAAGGCAAAGGGGATGAACAAGCAGGCAGGAGCAGTGGTCCATAGGAGGAGGGAGCTGGGGCACAGGGCCTTGCTCTGTGCTGCTGAGAAGAGCAGCTCTCTCCTGCAGGCTCCTGTGATGGCCTGGGACACAGCAGTGCCAGCAGCCCCTGCAAACAGCAGCCCAGCTCCACACTGCATTTCTCCCATCACTGGGAAGGAACTCTGGGCATTGAAATGTTGCCTAATGTTCAAGCTATGCAACCATACCTGGTTTTACTGGTGCTGGAGCAAATCAGCTGCTTTTCCTGCAAGTCCTTCTGACTTCACCTGCGTAGGAGTAAAGAAAATTGCCCCTGACTTTTCCCTGCAGTGTGATGAAAGATAATTGAATGGGCACAGGCTGTGATGAGGGTTTAGCTTTAAGTTCTAGCACATGTTTTGGGCCAGCAGATTCTTTTCACAATAGCATTTGATGTCTTTGCATGTCAGGAGCCTCTCTGGGCATGTTGCATTATACAGCACGGGCAGCCTTGCAGGCCCCTTGGGTGGTTTCTGTGGCTGTGCTGCTGCAGGAGGTGTTGGAGGGAGCAGGCTGGCTCTCGTGTGGGAGGCAGAGACTGTTGCTGTGCAGACTGCAGAATTCCCATGGAGATATTGCTTGGTGTGTCTCTAGTTCACCTCCACACACAATCACGAGCGCCTCTGATCTTGCTACTCAGCCTGCAAAACTTCCAGTACTTGAGTGTGCCAGTTCTAATATCAACAGAGTCATGAGGGAGCCTAGAGAGCAAGGCTGGTATTTGTATAACACAGATCACTACTAGAGGGCACAGGGAGGGAAATGGGATGCTGAGAGACAGCCTATTTAAATAATTTTTGGAGGGACACAGACCACTCAAGAATCTTCATCCATGTCTTGCACTCTTTAGGAGCCAAAGCTCTCAATCTCTCATTTATTGAACCATCAGTATTTAAGCTGGAAGCAAAATAAAAGCAAAGGATAGACTCAGGGAAGGATAAATATGGGCTTCCAACAGACACAGCTCTTTCAGAGGAGGACCCAACACCTACAGGGGTTCCCAGGTCCTGAAGGGTATGCATCAGTTTACAAAACAGTTTTAACAGGCTCTGAAAAAGTAGGGCTTATAAAAAATATTTTAAAAAAAATTATTAAAATTATTGTTTATAAAAAATAGCTCAGTAGCCCTGTGACAGATGAGGTCTGATTAAGCCCTTCTCCAAGTCAGTAGCACAGCAGCCAGAGAAAAACAAGGATTCTGCCACAAGAATCTGACAAATCCATTGAGCAGCCTAATCAATCAGCTGAGAAATGAGCAAGCAGACATTTAAAAGGTGATGTGGATGATCATGCTGGGAAGAAGAGACAACACAGTGCCTGCTGGCACAACCTGAGCTGTTGACTGTTGTCCCTCCCAGAAGGTTGTGCTGGTTGTACTCAGAGCTCCCCTCTGTCCTGCAAGACAACACTCTCTGTCAGTCCCAGTGAGGGCCAGCGAGCCAGTAACTATGATGAACACACACCAGTCCTGCCCTTGGGCAGAGCTGAGGGCTGGAAAGACTCCCACATGGGGGGGGGGGGGGGGGGTCTTCTCTTAGGAACCTTCCCCCTCCCTTTTGGTACTGGTCTTAAGAGAGGCACTGGTTTCTGGTTACTCCAGTTTGGGAGTCAAACTGGGCTAGAAGGCAACTGGATCTTCTCACTTGGAAGGTGACTGAGGAACAGTCATGATGCTACTGTGGACAGGTAGCTCCATCTCTGAGTGTTTTCTAGCAGGCAAAAAAGCAGGGTTCTGTTGAAGGACCACTCAGCCAGACTTTGAGCATGTTACTACAGGATGATATTTTCTTTTGTTTTTAAAGACAAAAGAGAAAGAAGAGTCAGAATTCCCTGGCATTTGTATGGAACTCAGAATGAGAGGTCACGGTGTGTTTCTGTAGGGCCTACAGGCCTGTTTGCTGCAAGGGGAGCAGAGGTGCATGAATCACCATGCTACAGGAGTTCAGCACAGTGCTGCTAGCCCACCCATGACACCCATTTCCAGGCCAAGGGAATCACAAGGGACAAGGAAGGCCCGTGGAAGCAGTTTTTCCAAGTGCCTCATCAGTCAAGAAGCAGCCAGCCCAGATACCCATTTTCAGGCCTACCCAAAGGCAGCACTGTCTCCATTCCAGACAAAGCTGCAGTGCCCGGGTAGCTGTGTTTTGACACAGTCCTTGGTGGGGCTCCTGCAATAAGCACAGCCAAGTTGTACATGAGATAGCACGTCTGAGAGACAAACCAGCAGACCAGGAATCATCCACATCCAACACGAGGCCATCTGCCACAAAAGGCACTGTGGCTATGTACAAAAACCTGGTGTACCTGGGGAAAAGGAGGTTGGGCCCACAGGCAAATGCTCCTGCAATACAGGACAGGTGGTGTGCTGTCAGCTTCTGTGTGGCTCATGAAGCAAGGAAACTTGTCCCTAGTGGCTGACCTGCCAGGGCTGGACCTCAGGAGACCCATGGGAAAGACCACAGTCATATGTGGCACCTCCTGGGGGTTCAGAGACTCACACTTGGACATCCCCAGGGCCCAGACTGGTGGTATGTAACCTCCAGCAGAGGAAGATGGAGCCCAAAGGCTTCATTGCTGCCCTGTGGGCCCATGCTGATTAGGGTTAAAGACAAAAGCAGCAGATCCCCGAGGAACCAAAACAAAAGCAGCCACATCACTGACACTGGCTCAGTGGTAAGGACCTGGGCCAGTTGCCACTCCAGGCTGTGGCAAAGATGAGCTGGTGATCTGCAGTGGGCACAGGTGCAGGACCAAAACTTGTTGTTATTTATTGCTCTGATTTTAACTGAGCACTTGTTTCTGTGTGCCCTCTTTGGCTGTGCAGCTCTGGCTCCCCAGGGAGGTCTGGAGGCACAGGCAGCACAGTGAAATCCCAGCCTGGGGAGGAGGCAGCACGAGGGGCGGGCAGGGAGCAGGCAAAGGAGGATTGCAAAGGGAGAAGGTAGTGACTTCAGAGAAGATAAAAACCAGACATATTAAAAAAAAAAAATTGAAAAGAGAGAGGAAGAATTAAAAGGTCACTTCAGGGCTGCCATGTGGTAGCATCTTAAAAGCTATCATGCAAGTACAGCCTAGTGTAAGAGCACAGCACTACTATGGGCTGTTGCATTGCAAGCTCCCTCGTTTTCTCTCTCCGTACAGTCAAATGCAACAGTCTACATGGGGATGGACTCTGCCCATCCCCAGGGCTTATCCTGCCTCTGGGACAGCAGGGGAGGAAGAAGCCATGATGAAGGGTCACAATTATTTTCCTTTCCTTTTAAAGGAGCTTGTCCAAAGGAGAAGTGGACTGTGCCTTCTCCTACTGCTTCTTAAATATCTGGGATGCTGGCTGGCTTCCTCTCCCACCCTTGGCTTTTGCATTCTTCTCTCTCAGTTCCCATTGTGACAGCCTCTAACACCCTCTGACATCCAAGGGTGTGCCTTGTTCACTAAATTTCCCCCTCTCATACATTTATTTAATTTCCCTTTCCCAATTCAACCCCTTAGCCGAAAGTTACTTCTGAGTTCAGTCATCACCTTTACTTATCCACGTATTTTATTTTCCTTCAGTTTATGTGTTTTCCTGGGTGACTTGGTCTGGGTGATCCTGCTCTGGCAAGGGGGTAGGACTAGATGATCTTCTAGGTCCCTTCCAACCCCTAACATTCCATGATTCTATGATTCTTGTCTGTCACTTGGGTCAATCACAGGCCAAGAGGTGCCAAGATCATGCTCATGTCTGCAACTGGAACCTTTCTGGTAATGTGGGACATTACCCAAGCAATGGTTGGGAATTCAACCATTTCAGCTCTTTCTGAGTTTTCCTCCAGCGTTGGAGGAGTCCAGTCCTTCCAAACTCCTGAGCTTGGCATGTGCAGTGCCATTTTAGAGTCTGAAGCAGCTATTTGCTGGTGCAATTTCTCTGCTTTTTAGCTTGCTCCATTTTACTAGATGGCACCAAGAATTACAGCCTGATAATATTGGAACAGGCAAGCTTTATACTTTGCCTCCCTTCAAAATTACAGTGCTTGCACATTTAAAATGATTTAGTTAATCTAGCACTTTAAATTCCACACCATTTCAGGAGCACAGGGGGGACACATTAGTCTAAATTATTTCCTGCCAACCAATTCTGCGGTGCAAAGTGCCGAGACTGCTGGCGTAGGTGAGCTGGGGGCAGAACACGCTCCACTGCACCTCAGATCCACAGCTTCAGCCCCGGAGAAGGAGTTTCCATGGAGACCTTTGCAGTACACAAATGTATGGCTTCCCGTCAGCTTCAGCCCTGCAAGCTCTTAGCCTGTGGTTTTTTGGTGCAGGGGTGATGCCGATGAACCCCGGCCCATGCCCCGCACCAGCCCCTGGACCTGCTGCCGGTGGGATGGCTGCCAGGAGCAAGAGTTCCCAGTACTTCAGTTAGGGGATGAATTTGAGAGTTCCCAGTGTGGTATCCAGCCTTCCTGGCAGCACTAAGCACAAATCCCTTATAATGTTTGTGTGCTGGTAAAGCTGGGGAGAGCCACAAAATCCAATGTACAAGCAGAGCCATGATTTCCTGCCTCTTCCCAGTGCATCTTGGACCATGTCCCTCCCACAGCTGGAGACTCACACCCCACCAGCCAGTGCTGAGCATCCCTGGGCTCTGCCCCACAGGTCTGCAGGGGGTTAAAGCTCCTTCTGTTGGAACCATCTCTTCCCTGGGATGGCTCAGCAAACCAGAAGGAGAGGAGATGATGCTTGGTTACCTTCCGCTGGTTTTAATTTTCCCACTCCCTTGCGATACCCCAGAGGAGCCTCCCTGGTTTCTGAGCCATTGGATTTCCACATGGGTAAGTGCCCGTGGCTCTATCAGGTAGACATGATAGCTCTGGTACCCCTGCCAAATATTGGTTGGGTAACAGCCAGGAACTGAGCTCTAGCTTGTTTATTTTCCTGTTAAGGCTTCTTTGGCTGTTCCAGTTCTTTCTGCTCCCTTCTCAGGCTGCAGTGATGTGTTGGGCTGGGCTGCTCAAAGGCTGCTGCTTCTCCAGCAAGCCCTGCCTGTCACCCAAGGCCAAAGCTGAGCCCTCAACAGATAAAATATACTAAACGTGTTTTCTATTATCAGGCAAAAGAGCAAATGTGGCCACTGATAAAGCGAGGACTTGCCAGCTGAGTGCACAGCCTTATTCCTATCACAGCATCCCACAGAGCAATTGCTAATGGACCTGGACAAAATCTGACTCTATTGATTTTCAAATTCTGAGCTGAGCTGGCTCAAGAGGAGGCTGCAGCTCTCCTGCTGCACCATGGCTCAAGAGGAGGCTGCAGCTCTCCTGCTGCACCACAGCTCAAGAGGGGCTGCAGCTCTCCTGCAGCACTGTGGCTACAGAGGGGGCTGCAGTTCTCCTGCAGCACCATGCTGTTGAATCTCAAAGACAGGAAAGGATCTTAACGTATTTGTAATATAACTCTGTTGGAAATAGGGAAAATCAGGTGAAGCCTGATTTTTCATTAAACAAGGCTTTTAAGCCTTGTTCTTTATGGGGTGGACAAGTGAACAGCCAGGCAGCCACGGAGTGTTGAAGGCATGTCAGGGAGCAGCAGAAATGCCTTGTGCCTTTAGTATTACCCCAGAGCATGCTGTGCAAGCAGCACCCTTGTTGGTTAATTACAAGTGAAGCTCCATAGCCTAGTAGCTCAGCAGTGGCCACCACAGCCTAGCTTGCCCCAGGAATGGAGGGGGCACTCAATGCCAACTCACCAGTGGGCAGCCACACAGAGGGACTGCTCCAAACAAGAGGCTGTCATTGCACTAAAATCCCCTTTTTCTTGTTCAGCTGTAAGAAGAAGTTATTCAAGTAACTGAAGGAAACACCACATCTTCCAGTGCCAGGCTGATGCCAGGGTGTTAGATACCTATCCCTGCCTGTCTCTACTTGAGGCAGGACTTGCCCACAGTGGCACCTGGTGGGACTACCAGCTGGGCCACCACCTTCACATGTCGAGATTGCAGCAGGGCTGTGGCTTGTCGACTCAATAGGACACT
>JANHGL010013545.1:0-45566 GCA_024611195.1 Ceyx melanurus
CCACCCGGGATGAGCCCCTGCCCCGCTGGGGTCGAACGGGGATCCCGGGAACACCCGAGGGGACCGGTCCGGGAGGTGTCCTCTCAGCGGGGCCAGCCGGCGTAGTGTCCCCCGCGCCCTACCACTCGCCTCAGGGCTCTCGGCAGCCCCCGGCGTGAGGCCCCGCGGCGGCCACCGCGCGCGCGCTCCCGCCTCACCGCCCCTCCCCCCCGCCCCGCTCTGCTCCAGCTGCCTCGCCCCCGCCCGTCCTCACGTTCTCGTCGCCGGACAGGTCCCCGGGGTTACTGTTCTCGTCGCTGCTCAGCTTTTGCTTCTTCGCCGGCATCTCACCCCCTGCTCCCGCCGATGCCGCCGCCGGGGCTTCTCCCCGCTCAGACATCTTCCCCGCCCCCCGCCACCGCCACGCAGCCGCAAAGCGCGGACGGGGAGGTCGAAGCGCCTGCCGTAAAGCAGCCTCGCGCCCCGTTCCGCGGCTGGGCAGCAGTGGGATGCCACACTGCTGAAAAAGCGTCCTTCCCGCGCTCAGGGCTGAGAGGAGGGAGTAATCCCGGCTCAGCGGAACCGGGCGTCAAATTAACCCGCCTGCTGGCAGCCCGTGGGGTTGGGGTTATATCGCTGCCCGTAGCACGACCGTGTCAAGCACGTGGACGCGGCTGAGGTGAAACGAGCAGCGCCTGAGTCTGCGGGGTGAACGGCCCCGCTGCCCGTCCTGGCGCGGCCCTCGAGTGCCCCTTCTTGTGCCTTTTAATGGTGATCTTTTCGTTTCGTTTTGTTGTGTTTTTAACTTCTCCTCTTGCTCGACAAAAGCAGAGACAAAAGTCTCTGCTCTTTCTTGTGCTCTTTGGCAAGTTCCTACTGGAAATAACCACCATTGCCAGGTTTTTATTTATTTATGCCATAAACCACGGGTCCCAAAGTCATAATAATTATGAACAGTACAAAAACTATACTTTTTCACTATAGGTGAAAAGTAACCTGCCCAGAGGCACATCATCTTCTGCTTTTCTTGCTGGGCCAGAAACAAGCCTTCCAGAGAGAGACATCCAGTGTCCAAGAGCAATGGCTGTGAAAGCAGTGACAGAGGTGAGCCACACCCTTTATGTAAAATTTAATTTCACATAAACTTCAGAGGTAAAAGGAAGAGATACACTTAAAATGGCGCATGTGCTATAGTGGTTTTAGCACTAAAAGAGCCTCTTTTCAGCTGCAGAACTGTAGGCACCAATGAAGCGTTACACAATATATAGCAAAAGATTGTACCTTACAATTAATAAAAGCTCTGCTTGGGTCTGTGCTGTAAGATCAAGGTTGTGATAAGAGTGTTTGTGAGAAAATATACAAAGAAAGAACAGGCTTGTTTTTAAAATATTTTTTAATTTGTTTAAAATACAACAGTTCTTAGACTGGCATTTTAAGACTAAATCACAACTGAGCTGCAGATCTGTTTAAAAAGGAGGGCAGGCACAAAGTTTTCAGTGGTGAAGGTTTTTAACTTCTCCCAATGGGTGCCCTTTAGTTACTGGAGTCAAGACAGCCCCCCTTCATTTTGCAGCTGCCAACTGATGTCCTCCAGACAGTTCAACTCCACCATATTTCACTGGCTCATCCAAAACATAAGGAACGTGAAAACCTCAGCTAGCCTGTGTTTCTTAGCCTGCATGCAGGAAGGTTGTCCAGCCACACCCAGAATGAAACAGTACAGTTTCCATCACCATCTTACTGGGTCCAGACTGGTCTATGCCTTCTCCTTCCTTCTGAATGGCAGAGGTCTTCCTTCACCAGTGTTGCTGGCTTCTCTAGACAGTTCTTAGTCTAAACCACTTGTCTTTTATTTTCATTTCGCAGAGGACATGAAAGGCCAGTACACCAGGGGAGCTGACTTTACAGAAGTCATAGCACACTTCATCAGACTTCTATTTAAAGAATTAGTTGGGTGGTTAAACACAAGCACGAAAATTCAGATAATTTGCTTCGTTTTGTGTTCTGCTGTGATTCCCTTTGGAAAGCCTCTGTGCTTTTCTGTACCTCAGTTTCTTGATGGTGTTAGAGGAGAAGCAGTTTTTACATACCAGGAGTGTACAATAAAAAAATTATATGTATTATAGTTCATTATTTGTTTAAGTAGTATAATAATGCTATATAAATAACATACATAGATTAATTAAGAAGGAATGGGGCTTTTGACATAATACGCAGAGGACAATGAGAGAACAGTAAAATATTTTTTACAACTCTGCAGTCAGTTTTAAGTAATGATGGTGGTGTCTTAAAAGCACACAGTGGGTACTTGGGAGGGCTGGAGTTGATATATATGGGAGGATTTTGCCAACTGTGAGTTCTCTTAGGACTGCAATATTAAATGTCAAAATAATTTCTGGAATTATGTCTTCCCTTGGAAGACATGAGGCCTTAATAGATTAACTGATTTTTGTGTTGTTTTGATGTCTCTTTTTTTTACATACCAGAATATTTCTAGATCATTCAGGGACATTGAAATACAGGTTTTCCTATGGGTGGTGAACGTAAATCAGTCTTGTTCATTTTTTTCAAGGCATGCTTCTTCACAGAATCATGGGATCATGTAGATTAGAAGAAACCTCCAAAGCTCATCATCTCTGACTTCTACTCATAGCAGGGCCAGGAAGTCCATTCCCCAAGGTCTCTTCATTTTGAGTCCAGTTCTGAATATCTTCAGTGCAAGAGATTTTGCAGCCACCCTGGTGCCCTGTTTTCAGCATTGACTACCATAATGGTAATAGTTTCTTCCTTGGTACGAGCCAAGAAATTCCCATGCTTCAATTTCTCCCTTGCCTCTCATCCTTTCCCTATGCATCTGTTTTCTCTACATCCTCCCATGATGCAGCACTAAGTTACCTCCTTATTTTAAGGCTGAACAGACCAAGTTCTTTCAGGTTGTTTTCATACATCATGAATTCCAATCCCCCCTGACCAGCCTGGTGGCAGTTCAGTGGGCTCAATCCAGCATATCCATGTATTTCTTGTACTGGGGAGCTCAAAACTGGAGGCCCACTCAAAGGCTATGAAAAACCTTAACAGCTTCCACAGCTCCCTTTTTGTCCACACAGACAATCATCTCATTGTAGAATGCAATCAATTTTACCCGGTAAATGTCCACTGGCTGTTTGCAATTAGCTTTGGTTTTTCTAACACCAGCCCTGAATACTCAGGCAATGTCTCTGTATTCCTCTTGGGCAGCCCATCTGTGCTTCCACTTTCTGTATACTTCCTTTTTATGCTGGAGCTCAATTGGGAGTCCCTTGTACATCCGCAATGGCCACTTGCCACACTTGCTTGATTTTCTGTACATTGGAACATCTGTACATGTACATTTCTGTACATTTTCTGCTCCTTTTCTTAGAGGAGTTTCTCCTTGAAGATTAACTGGCTGCCCTGAGCTCCATGCTCTCTAGGTTAATCTCCCATTGGATCTTGCCAAGAAGATTCTCAAGTAAGATGAAATCTTCTTTCCTGAAGTCCAGGGTTGTAGTTTTACTATTTGCCTTGCTCATTTCTCTCAAGATTTTTGACTCTATAGTCTTGTGTTTGCTGCAGCCAAGACTGCAATTTCACGTCTTTGATCAGTTTGTTCTTGTTTGCAACAGGCCCAGCGAGACATCTCCCCTGGCATCTTTCTTCCTTGATATTTTTCAGGTAGTCGTATAAAACAGAAGGACCTCTGCATTCTTTTGGTGGTGGTTTTGCCAATCACCTGGTCCAGGTAACCCAGTACTTTTTTTCTTCAAGAGCTAGCAGCAGAAGATATTCAAGAAAGAATGTAAGAAATGGGGGTGGCTTAAGGAGACTAAGAGTTATCTCAGGGTTTCTCAGCTGTGCAGGTAACACTAAATTTTGCCACCCTGAAGATGAAAGGGTTGTGCTGGTCAAAAGAGGATACTTGAAATAGAGAGCTAGTGAGCAGACAGGTCAGAGCAGAGCCCCGGAAAACTGAGCTTGTTGATGCCACTGCCACAACAGGGAGCAGGAAAACGGCTGGACAGGTGATCTGTGGCCCTCAAACCTCCCCTGTTACTCTGTGGAGCAACTATGAGTCTGCCTCTTTAGAGTTCTGGCACTTAACAGTGGGGCCATGGCCTTTGTGCTGCCCCTGGTACTACACTGCCCTGCACCTAATCTACCTGGTACTGCATCTGCTGTATAAAATGTGTTCCTTCTTATTGTCATTAACTGTTTTCTATGTGTGTATAGGTCAGAATTCTGAATTAACTGCAAAGAGTAATTTTAAAAATTCTGTTAGCTCATAACAGCCATGGCAACAGAGGTGGATTCTGTTCTGCTTCATGTATTGTCAAGAGCCCTGTCAATTAATCTCCAATTACAGAGGCTGTTTTACTGGTAATTTACTAAGAATCTGAAAACACAGCTGGATTTTCAGAACACCAGTTGATCCTTTAAGTCTGACAGCTTATGCTGTAGTTTTTGCCTTATGGAAACATCAAATTTATAAACCAATGAAAACTCATTACAACCATCAAAAAGCATGAATTTAATGGCAATGCAGCAGCGAAAAAAAGGCTTCAGTCTTTTTTCCTCTCTCACTTAGAAAGATTAATGGGTCAAACCTTTAGCTGACTCATGCTCTGAAAGCAAGGAACAGCTCGCACATTTAAATTTTGCTGCAGACGTTCAGGATGATATGGATCACAGTCCTATATTGTATCTATCTGCTAGATCTAACAACCTTCATGGAAGGTGTATCTGAATCAGGAGACAGCTGAGTGTTATTTGATCTAACAACTCAACACTACTGGAGGAAGGACATCTCACCAACCTCCACTTCCCAAACCTTCTCCATGTTCCTACTTCTGGTTTTCCACTAATTCTCTTTCATAGGCTCTCCTTTTAAAAAGTCTGTCCATGACCTGGTTCAGCTCATGAACCCAGAAGAAACCTGATCAAGCAAGAAGTAACTTGATCTTTTCTCTTTAGCTAATGAACAAGACCATTTTTCTGCAAACTTGCTGATGACCACCAGGACTGGTACAAAGGAGGGCTGGAAGCCTCACACAGGAGTGAAAGATGGATGAGAAACAAGATCTCATCCTGATGGTGGTGGTGAGCTACAGCTCACCAGGGAGAACCCTGAAATCTCCCTGTGTGCCACTTTAGTTTCTGGTTTGTCTTCAAAGGTGAAAGTTTGACCCAAGGTGTAGAACTGTCTATACTGATCTTAACAGCTCTGCTGCCATGATGACAGTGGCAATAATGTGCAGTGAGCATCAAGCACCAGTAAAGACTAAACTTGGTCACTGGTTTAATTGTCAGCAACAGTGCTGCTCAGGAAGTTCGATGCCACCCCATCAATCTAATTTCTTCTGCTTCCACCTGCCCCCCTGGTCTCCACCAGGGAGTGTTTTATACAGATTTTAATGAATCACACAGGCCAATCAACCCAGCAGAAGAAAGCAAACTACATTCCTTCATTTTGCCCAGTTGTATTAGATCAGTTCCCTTGTTTGTTCACAGTGTAGCTATACAAACAGTTCTGCTGGTGCAGTGCAGGGAGTGGCACATGAACAATTGGTGGGAAGAGAGGGAGGTGGGAGGAAACAAGCCAGTTACTTAAGCCAGTATCGTCACTATTTAAATCCTCATGGACCCATAGCTCATATGAACAGAGCCTTTAGTCTGGTTTAAAGTGACCTTTCTTCCAGAAGATCTTGTCCTCTGTGTGAAGGAGCTCTCACTGAACCAGCAATACGCATGAAGAATGTCTACAAAGGGACTTTAGACCCCAGTTTATGGAAGAAATGCAGGGGATCTGCAGCCCTACACTGGCTCTGTGACAAAAAAAAGGCTGTTACAGGACAGCCTCCAACCATCGACAGGAATTCAGCTGCTGGTCTGGCAAATACCTCTGTATCAGCAGCAATTAAAAATGTCCTAAATGCTAAGGACTGAAGTGCATGCTCTTGGTCATCCTGGAACTTATTCCTAGAAGTGTGGATAGTAAAGTACTAAATCTGTCACCATAGCATCAAAGAATCTGAAAGGCAACTCAGGTCCACATGAAGTGTATTTCACTTGCCCTGTCTGTATAGTGAACAGAAGTATGTGCAGCTCCCTCCTTAGAATTTTCTCCACATCTTCCCAAAAAAACACTATGAGGACAATCTCCACCAAGATTTGCATTTAACTTTGGAAAGGTGCACCAGGTCAGGAGCACCCAGGGAATTCTCAAGCTTTCATTATTACCTCTTGGCACCTCTTGGGCAGGCAGCTCTTGGCCTGGCTATCTCCTTGACATAAGGGAATCCTGTTCCCCAGCCAGTCCGTGGGGAAGCTGGCGCAGAATCAGGCCTTGTGCTGCATTGGCTATGCAAACATCACTCACCAAAGGAGCAGACAGTGAAAAAAACACATGGATAACTGAACAAAATTTTGCAAAATGTGGCTTTTGACTTTTATTTCTATTAGCATGTAACTTCTGCTTTTTTTTTTTTCCCATGCCCCACCCTGGATTTTCTATGTAATTTACCACAACAATACATTTTTCCCTTAAATATTTTTCTATTGAAAAAGCTGTGTATAGTGCTTAGCCCAAAACATTTTCCACTGAAACACACAAGTCATGATGACTGTGTTGGCATCATCTCCAGAAGCTACTCACAGTGCTAAAATACCAGTGCAATGATTAGCTGCAACAATATCTGATGATATAGAAATGCCTTAGAGACATTCTTTCTAATTCAGGCTTTCTTTAGCTTCATGGTGCAGGAATTGTTTGCTGGGAAATATGGTCTGACACCTAAGGTTAATCTATATTTAAATAAATGGGTTATTCTCTCAGCTTCTATTTCAGTTTAGATTTTCAGTAGTTGTACTGGAAAGACTCCAAACTCACTGTGAAACCTCATAACGGGGTGCAGGCACAGATCTGCCAGCAGTGCTAAGGGGACAACAGTCCACACCATTAGCTGCTGGAGCAGCTCCTGTGTCCTATCACCTCATGACTTCGCTGTTGCCCTTTCTTCTCCCAAGAACCTATCTCTGTAGTGACTGGCAGCTGTCTATTCCTGAACCATTCCTCTGCTCACACCAGTTCATGTAAACTTGTTAGCTCTCTACAAAGAGGAAAATCTTGGTTATTAATGGCTTTTCTTCCCCCTTAAGAGCATAGTTTAACCCTATTGTAACCCAGTTTAGCTGCCATTCCACTGTCCCTCTCCCTCCTGCCTCAGCCATGTGTTCCCTCCCCTTCATGACACATGATGAGCATAAACCCTAGTTAGAATAATGTGAACTTCAGGGAACAGCCCATAAGGCACTGCAAAGATGTCTGAGGCTGTGATGTGGCTAAAACAAGGAGCCTGTCAGGGGATTCCTGCCTTTGGTACCTTTCCCCTGTCTCAAAGGCTCTGGGGACATGATCATCTGCACAAACATTTAGTGGGAGTGAGGAGAGGGCATAATATGAAAATACATCATCTAACAGTGAAATACAAACCTAAAAGTGACAATAGAGTGAGAAAGCAAAGGGAAAGGGACAACTCTTCTAAGTGGGCAGCTGAGACAAAAGTGAGGGGAGGATCCCCAGAATGTATTCTCTCCTGGGTATTTCTACAGGGCTCTCCTGCAGCACTTTTCCCATAGGAACAATGTTTATTGGCATGCACCCAACTGCTATCACTTGTGACCTCTTGGGGGGCAGGTGCTGCACACTGGGTAGCTGGTGAGATTCGTGGCCCCTGTAATGTGAACTAAAAGTTATAAGAAAAAGATAGTGGTGGGAGGAAGGGATGATTCTCACATTGGTGGCAATCGCTTCACATGAGAACCAGCCCAGAACACTATCAAGGGTTTGCAGGTGCAAGGTCATGAGAATAACAACGTGAGAAGAGCAGTATGAGAAAAACAAGGGAGAGATACTGCTCCAGAGGCTCTGGGAAACATTGCCAAGGCAACTGGAGTGAGAGGACACAGAGCTGGGGGTGGAAAGCAGGTAAAGAGTTGCAATGGAAGGCCTTCAGCAATGCAGCAGGCTAAAAGGCACCCAAGGCACTGGTGCAACAGCCCCAGGACACCTTGCCTCTACTTGCTGTGTCATTAGCCTCCCAGCCACATGCTGAGCTGATGGAAGGTGCAGTAAAGGCATCTTTTCTGGATGAAAACATTTTAGTTAGATGAAAGCCAGTCATGAGACTGCATTTTAGGGACCCCACTCCTGTGTCCACTGCCTGTCTTGAGCCACCCTTACTGACTGTTTAGATAAGCAACCAGACAGATCAGGGGGATCTGACCAGATTGAAAACTAACCAAGCCAGCAAGAATAGTTTTAAGCACTACATGCTGCATCAGAGAGAAGAGCAGAGAAGTGCATGGAGCCATTTTCCTGAGCAGCAGCAAGAGCTGAGTTTATCTTAAACCCATTGTGAGCTTCAACTTCCAGCCACACTGTCCTGTCCTCTTCCTTGTGTGGGCTCAAGCTCCACAACAACCTGATTCAGGGCATGTGTCTCATCATAAGCTGTATTTCTCTTTGTGTTACTTTACTCTTCCCCCAACCTGGTTTACCACTGGGCTACACAAATAGTTGTGTTGGCCTGACAAAAGAAGTTGTGCAGGGGTATAAGCAAGCACCAGAGGGAAGGTAGGAAAGAGAATACATAAGCTAATGCTGGATTTAAAAATGACAGATTAAACCATAGCCCCACATGGCTTTGCACCACTTTCCCTTTTGAAGAACTTAAAAGGTTTGAGATGACAACACTGGTCTATATCTGTGCAGACTAGCACAGTGCTGTTGTGATTGTGTCATAGTGTTCCTGGCTACCATCCTTTATTAGTATAGCAGCAGTGCCAAGTGGGACTGTCCCTCGTTAAGTCTTTTTCAAACTATTCACTAATAATTTAGCTGCTGGAATGGAAAATGGGAACATGCCATGTGGAAATGGCATGGTTGGAGGGGACTGAAAATACACTGGGGTATAGGAATAGAAATCCAAAAGCTCTTCACATATTTCTAAAAGGGTCTGAAATTAGCTGTTTAACAAGGATAAATTCAAGATACCACTCTTGGGCAGAAATGTTCAACTACACAAGCATGGGATAGAGAACACACAAGTAAGGGCCAGGTTTCAGGAAGGAAGCTGAGGGATTATAACAGGTAAAAAGTTAAATAATGTCAGCTACTACAGCTTAGGTCTCATCTGTTTATCCAGTTCCAGGCACTATGCTTCAAGAACAATATGACTCATCTGGACAATGTCCACAGAAGACCCAGCAGGAATGATGAGAGGGTTGACACCATGGCCTGCAATGGAAAATGAAAAAAATACGGAATTTCTTTTTTTAAACAACAGAAAACTGAGAAGAGATAGTATAATAGACATGAAAGAAATAAGACGCCATTGAAAATAAATTTCTATAGGGCAAGAAGCAACAGGCTTTAATTACAGTAAAGAAGATTCAATTTACATATAGGAATATATTCTATAGGAATAGATAATAGCAATAGATTGCTGTGAAGGCTGGTTTATGGAGAATTTAAGGACAGAGAAATTTGAGTCGTTCTGAGTGCAGGGCAGACAAGGAAGCACAGAATTAGCACAGATTAGTAGCCAATAAAATAGTCTAACAGAATACATAGCAGCAGAAAAGTCTCATTGGCCTGCTTCCTTTATCTTTAGTGCCAAGGCAAGATCTGAGCTCAGGGTAGCTACATATTTCTGATAATCCCTGAGAAACATAAGCATCAATGTTTCCACAGTGAGCATGCTGGCTTGTTGCTGGGAAGTGGTTTAAAGTTGGATGGTAGAAAAAAATTTACTGCAAAAACTTTGGAGCCTTCAGATCCTTTTTGTGTACCATGGCTTATGCTGAGCTGCTTTCTGTGACTCTTTCTGTGACTCATGGATGAAAAGTGTCGTAATATTTATAGAATCATAGAATGTTTTGGGTTGGAAGGGACATTTAAAGGCCATGTAACCCACCCCCCCCTGCATTGAGCAGAGACATCTTCGACTAGATCAAGTTGCTCCGAGCCTTGTCCAACCTGACCTTCCAGGGATGAGGAATCTATGACCCCTCTGGGCAACCTGTGCCAGTGTTTCACCACTCTTAACATAAAAGATTTCTTCCTTCTATCTAGCCTGAATATGCCCTCTTTTAGTTTAAAAACATCACTCCTTGTCCTGTCACAACAGGCCCTGATAAAAGGACTGTCCCCATGTTTCTTACAAACCCTCTTTAAGCACTGAAAGGCCTCAATAACGTCTCCCCGGCACCTTCTCTTCTCCAGGCTGAACACTCCCAAATCTCAGCCTGGCCTCCCAGCAGAGGGGCTCCAGCCCTCCCAGCATTGCTGGGGCCTCCTCTGGCCCTGTTCCAACAACTATTATTTTTAGTTTAGCCTCAAAGTGAAGGCCTCCTTTTAAATTGTGTAGCCAAGCGCACAGACAGGCCAAGTGCATACATGCTAAATGGATCTAATCATGGTTTCATGGAAATTCTCCAGTGGCAGGCAGGCATCCAGCTGTGTGCTTCACAGCTGCATGCTGAATTCCAGGTTGAGCAGCAGGCACTTCGCATCTGCTTTTCTCCCACCTGATATCATTCATTTGCCATTGGGCTGCACAGTACCCACCCTGCTGGCTGGGCATCACCTCCGAACATCTTAACTGCCTCTAAAGAAGATGCTAAATGAATGGAAATTACACCCCAGAGGTTACCACAAATTTTTACAGCTTTTAACTGTATATTGTCTTTTGTTCAACTGTATTTGACAGAAATCACCAGGGCCAGATCCAGCTACAAAAGAGAGAGTCCCTTTGCCCACTTCCTTCAGGGTTATTATCAAAAGACAACTACAGAAAACACCTTTAAGAATTTATTTTTTTTAATGAAATAAAGTTATTTGTATATTTGTCATCTTGTGAGATACTTACCTAAGATGTAGGTAGCAGGATCACTTTCACTAGTTTCTGACTAGCTATGGCTAACTTGTTTTTTTCAGTTCCATGTATAAAACAAGGAAATAATGCTGATTTTTTCACTAATGGACTTTTGATCCTATAGAGTGAAAGTGTTCTTTTAGGAGCTGCTTTATTATTTTTGTGAGAGAAAAACCACCGATTTTAAAGGACCCTTTGGAGCTGCTTTTGAGATTACTTGCTGAGAAAATTGTAGATTTTAGACTGCATGAAAAGCTTGTTACTCAGCCTTCATTCACATGTAGCAGCTAACTAAATTTGCTTCTTTCCACTTACCTTTCACTTGGTCCTAATTTTTCCCATAATTTATAGTCCTACTTTTTATATAACATAGTCTGAATTGGACACAAAGAATGCTGAATTGGAGATAATCATAACTAAGGGGCTTCAGACAGAGATAGACTGACCTTAGAGGATGGTTCAGCAGGAGGAGGAGGATGCCTTGGACACCAGGTCATCAGGAGCTGCAATATTCCAGACAAAACTTTGCCACTGACAAGGGACCCTGACTGGGTCTGTAGTGGAGCTCAATAGCTGTTTCATTTACACTTTGTGGATTTTTAAGAGTAGAAGGGGTATTACGTCATCCAGATTGACTGCCTGTTTAATAAGCACAACAGAATTTTACTGAGTTAGGTAGTGTTGAGCCCAAAATCTCATGTTTTTAGAAGTATTTTCCACAAAGACATCCAGTCCTGAGCTGAAGGCTTGAAGAAATGGAAAATCTGCTGCTTCCTGTGGTAGTCTGTTCCACTGGTTAATCACTCCCTCAATTGAACAGTCATGCCTTATTTTTCATGTTGAATTTACCTGGCTCCAGCTCTCACCATCTCTTCTTGATGTGTGTCTCTCCACTAAAATAAAGAGACCTGGTATTTCTTCTCTGTAAGAATAAATTTTGTTGTCAGGCCACCTAGTAGCAGTCTATCTCTGTGGTTTAGTTTGGGGTTTTTAAAAATTATTTTTTAAAGATAGAACACATAGGCTCTTTAAGGCTAGAAACCAGCATGCATATTGTAGATAGCTATGACCACGTGAATACTTGCTGCAAGTACCCTGTGTGCCAAGCTCATCAGACCTCTTGCCATATTCCTTCTGTGGAGGTTATTGTCCCCTGTCTGCTGCAGACCTGTCTCCCAGCCCACTTCAGTTTGTTTAGTTGCTTTAGTGTGTCCTGGCTTGCTGTGACTGAACAGGTCAGTACTGCTGGTAGATGTTGGGCAACAGCATCATTTGTTGGGAGGAGGAGGCTGGAGACCAGGAGCTAGCACAACTGAACACAGGAAGGGATCTCTATCCACAGTCATGGGGTTCTGACTAACTCTAGTGACAATTCTGTGATGATTTAAGCCAGTCTAATGCCACAGCCTTGACCAACCCTCAGCTATATGAACCCATCTTCTTCCTAGTGCTTACTCTTAGGCTTATTTGATACTTGATACCTGACTCCCAAGGCAGTAAATTATCAGAAAGCCTTTATTTTTTTTTTCCTTGGACTAGTTTCCTACCATTTTTGTGCCCAGAACCAGCTCATCAAGAAACTGGACAAGTTTCAGTGTCAGAACAATGGAGGACACTGGAATCAGTGTTCATATTATAGGTGTCAGCCCCAACAGCTGTTATCAATCTGCCTGTGACGGTGAGTCACAACCCTGAGTTTCTCTGACCTCATGGTGAAACTTCACAGTTCAACATCATTCTCACAGTTTGTCCGTAGAGCTAAAACCACCTCAAAGCTGCCCATTGTATTTATGAAGTCAAATTTCAATACATTTCAGACACATGGAAGAGGTTATGTAAGGACTGCATTTTCAAATTGCTGTTGGAGGAGCCCTGACTAAATCTAGGGCTGCACATCGCAAAAAAAACCTGGAGATCAGCAATTTTTCAAGGCCCCTGAACATACCTACTGGAACACAGACATTTTGTTTGAGACCTGAACTGGAGGTCAGTGGTTTGGGAAGAAGGTCCCAGTTAGCAACCCTGACTACATCTTCAGTTGCTGTACTGCAGGATAACGTACAGGCACCTGCAGAACAACGTTATTTTAATCTTGGCTCAACAATGAGATGTTTAAATACAGAAAAGAAAGGCTGCTTTGTTTTGGGTTAAGATTTGTAACAGTGGTGATCACCTAATCTAGCCATTGTTTTGTTTTACCCAGGGAATGGCACTTCACAGTTAAAGAGATTTCATCTCTTAGTGATGCTCATACACAGATTCCCGCAGCTCTAGGCAGGCACTGGCCATCAGGTGCTGGTGACCATTGTCTGTCTTCCCCTTGTACATGTTCATTTAATATTAACTATACTTCTGTTTCATAATAATTTGTAAAGTAATGAATCCCTTACCAAAGTCTGGTGACACATCTCCCAGAAGGAGAAGTTTCAAAAGCTTTTAAGTAAAGTTCATGTTGACCTTTTTAAAATTTTAAATAGATGTTGGAATATAAATCATAAACAATCAAAACAGTTTTCTACCATGATTGTAGGTGGAAGAAATGTGTCCAGTACTAAAACCAGAGTGTACATGGCTTCATAATTTCACAGCAATAAAGATAGCAGCGGGCTTTAAATGTATATACACATACAGTTATTATATACACAGCATTTCCTCATCTTCTCAGCCATAGTTACATGCTGTAGTTCTATCAAAGAGTTTAATGTTGTGCTGAGTTTGAAAAAACAAAAAGCCTAGAAGAACAAAATCAAAAACCCCCAGCAAATTCTGCCTTCACTGTACCATTTTGGAGGCACCTAAGGACAAAGTTTTTATTACACACATTTCCCCATGTAATAACCATGGCACAAGACACTTCAAGTGTTTCAAGATCTTTTACAAAAAAATCACAAACACCACAGCAAGATTAAGGAGATCCCACTATCTCATGCTATTGACACTCAAAGCCGAACAAGGTGATTCAATGTAGATGTCTAAATTTTTCTGACATAATCTTTATTCAGGATGCCCACCAAAGTGTTAGTGTGTGCATAGGAATTATCACACTGGATCTGAATTGTGATCTATTTAGTTAAGTATCTTATCATTGGTAATGGCCAGATCCTATAAAACCTAATGCACAAATACTGGTAGTGCTTTCTCCCTAAAAATATCACTTACAGATTGGCTACACTCATGCCTGCTGTGGAATTCTAGGGTTTGTATCTCTTCCATTAACACAGTTTGATCTCTATTCCTTTAAATGGGGATTTTCACGTTTTTAATGAAAATAGAAAATACTCATGAAAAATTCAGAAAATACTTTCTTAAGCCTGGTTGATCTCCCACCCTAATAGCTCATAAGTCAATAGAGGTTGTATAGTGTTTGAAATAATACTTCCTTCCCTTTCACACTCACCTCTATTTTGTTTCAGTGAATGATTTCTTGTGAAAACCACATGAATGGAAGAATCCCAGTGTGTCTCTTTTAAGCATTCATCTCATGCACTTCATCATAGCCTCTCCTCATTTTCCCATTTCTAAAATTAAGTTTCATCATTTTTCCTTTAATACTCACAGTTTTCCATTTCCATGATTTTTACTGCCCGTCTTTCAACCTTTTTCTTTCAGCTATATTCTTTATTAGACATGGTGGCCAAGCTGAGCACATTATTCCAAAATATCCCTTCAGAAAGTCTTTGTTCTGTCTCCAGGTCTCTCCTTCCTTAAATAATACTGGCTAGTTTGCAGGTTTTGCCTGTGTACTTCTCAACTCTTTTCCAGCTTAGTAATGAACATTCATAAGTAAATCCATGGACATGACTCCAAACAGGGAATATAATGAGACTAGTCCCCAGATGGCAATTTTAAGTTGGTTTAAGTTGGCTTTCATATTATGTAAGCAAGAGTTTAGTTTGGGTAGAAAGTACTTCATTGATGTCTGTATTATGATGCTTTTTCTTTGAAAGAATCATGGCTAATAAAAAGAGCATTTGTTCTTTCACTTAATCCTTCTCACCAGAACAGATCTGGGGACAGCATTGATTCATTTATGGCATTTATGACAGAGTAGGTGACACTGTCCCCACCATCAGTCCCAGGTCTGTATAACATGTTACTGCAGCAACAGTGCAAGTACTGTAGCAGGACATCAATGTGTGAGGATTGAGATGTCTGCTGCCATTTGGCAGCCTGGAAAGGCAGTCCTGAGCATTGTGGTTTTTACTCTGAATGTTTGGCTACTCAGGCTTAACTCTTGGCTGTGATGAAGATGGGTGGAGTAAGTACTGATTACTCCCATCTCTAGCCTGTGATGGTATTTTACTTCTCTTGAACAGCTTAGTTACTCCTTGTAAAGAACTTATTCAAAGGCTCATTCAAGTCTAACTCTGTCACCCGATTCTTCTCTTCCTGTCTTATTTGTGGATTCACAGTACTGTCATGTATGAGTGAGACATATATCCTTTTTAGAAGATGCGTGGGGATCTGTCGTATTTTAATCATCTTTCCAGTTTATCATTCCATTTTCAATTGTAGCTCAAATGGTATTCCAATCACTGAAGCATGGCTTTGCTCTAGTTGTCTATGTCATCTGCCCACGTTCTTCCAGAATAGTAGGTGGTTTTAGTCTGTGACCTGATATGTTCCTCCAAATTCATCTGTGACACTGAAATAAATGTTCTCCACTGCCTGTCTTTCATGAATTCCTGATCCTTCATATCTGTCAGCTGAGCTGTTCATGTAAACACTTCTAAACCCATCTCTGGCAAAGTGACCTAGATTGTGAAAATGAATTATTTAAACTTCCTAAGCCTCTTTTTCACTCAAATGGGTTAGGGAGCATTCCCACTGCTTCACCAGGAGAAACCCACAGAGCTTGTATTTAGAAGGGAAGAAAGAATAGCAGACTTAGTGAGGACAATGAGACAGGCAGAAGTGTTACTTCTTCCACCAACAGCTGGCTGTGGAAAACAGCATCTGTCTATACAGTAAGGAATGTGGCTGCAGCTGAGAGAATAAAGCCCAGGAGATCCAGGGTGAGGATTTAAAAGTAGCCTTACAGGACTCAAGAGCAGTGACTTTTATGTACCTGACAGATACTATCCTGGAGCACAAAGAAAAGTTAGCTGCTAGGTGAAGGAGACAGTTTTATATGGTTAGCACTTGGAGGGCTCTGCAGCAGAAAAACCCTTTGAAGAGCCTTTTTTTTTTTCATTCTTACACAGGACTTATCTAGAGGTGGCACAGAATTTGTACTACCTCATTGATTAGCACAGACACTGTCAGTTCTCAGCTGGTAGAATGTTCCCAACCAGGCAAAACAATACTTTCTGACTTTGCACATTTCTGGGTAGAACACTTACAGACACAATGTATCACTTTGACCAATACTTAAAGATTATTCTCTGAGAAATTAGACACATGCACTCATTCAAAGACTATCTAGACTTACCATTGGCAAGGCCAAAATAACTTGTTAGAATAAACATAAAGCATCACACCTCAGACTTAAACCTGGTAGATCATTTACCAATATGCCTTGCATATGGGAATGCATTTTTGTACTTTCTGCAGGGCATCTTCTCCAGAAAAAAACTGACAGCAGGTAAAATCAGGAACATCTCTACTACACTATCTGTGTTAGATTATACTTAGATTATGATCCTGCCTTGCAGGATCAATGATCTCCAAGGTTCCTTTCAACCCCTAATGCTCTGTGATACTGTGATACAGACTTGAAAGTATCAGATCAGTACAGATCAGCAGGTACTAGAGGATGCTCTATGCTCTGCTCGTCTGCAGAAGCTTGACCTAAGTCCAGCCAGGACATGCTGCTTAGAGCAGCCATGAGGCTGACAGTGCCTCTGTATTACATCTAAGCAAGCAGTGGAAAGTAAATGAGGCACATATTGTTGACAACAAAATTGGAGTTTCCAGATACAAAATGAATTCCCCCATCTTTTCAACATTAAAAAACTGGATGAACATTGATGAGCATGATGTATAGTTTTATTGGCATATCATTGAATCATAAAAACTCTACAGTGAGCATCCACAGTTTTTGAGTCATGTTATCATTTATTCTGCATTCCTGTAACTTACTTCCTTAGTCATTTCTAATAACCTTATTTTTTTCCCATTCTTCACCATTTTCCAGCATGCTTTGTGAAGAAAAACACTGCTAAAAAAATAACTTAATTTCTCTGCCATGTCTCCTCCTCCCTTACCTTTCCCCTCACTCTGTGACTGCACAATGAATAGGATTCACATGAAACTTATCATTACATCTCCTGTATACCCAATGCAAAACATCATGCATATAGGTTGGAAAGCTAAGCAGATGCCAGATGGAAAGTTGTCCTAATTCCTTCCTGCTGTGAAATCATTCTGTGCCCTGCTCTGTGGGACAAAATAGCATATGATTATGTAAATAAAGATGTAATCCTAACATATGTGCTAAGGTTGAACAACTAGAACACTTATTCCTTAGGTTTTCATGGATAAAGACAGAAACAAATACTGCAAAGGTATAGCCATTGTGAATCTTGACCTATCTGCTTGAATGATCAACATTCATTGGCAATAAAAAGAGGTAATTGTCAGCATATATAGTCTGTGCTGGAACATGGTTACTCAAGTATTTTCAGGTGATTTTAGGCAATTTAGATGGGATTCATTTCCTTCAGTGCCCTGTGTTCATAGCAGAGGTGACTGTCTCAGCTTATCACTTTAGAGTCCATGAGCAATCAGTGGAGAAGGCAACACCATTCATCTGCTCTTATTTAGACATTTACTTCAGGATGGGGCCATTTTTATCCTCTATCTCTTGCTAAAGGGATGCAATACAATCTGAGGCTATTAATCTTGCAATTGAAAAATAAAAAAATAGTAGGTTAACTCAGAGCTTAATATTACAGTCTTTAGTTCCTCTCACACCACATTCATATCTGATGTGAATAGGCCCCTATAGCTTCTACTGAATGGATACTATTAAATAAAGTCTGAAATTCTCACATATAAATTGAAGAAGTTCGGCTTTTTTGAACAGTCTTGAGTTACATAAAGCTGACTAATTTTACAGAGCTGCACGGATACTGCATCAGATCAAGACACTGCTAAAGAGGAGGAGTGACAGTGCCTGGAACTGTGACAGAGACATGTGCAGATATTACCAGAATGTGAGGATCAACAGTGTTGGAGCAGCAGCAGTCACTGCAACCAAATGACTAATATCAGGTAAGTTCACTGTCTCTCCTGAAAGTTGCTTGTGTAGGTGATAAAACATCAAGCTGAAGATGAGGTCCTCCTCTATAGACAAAACAATAGGGAGAGTGCAAGTTGCTACTGCCAAGTATGAAAGGGAGTTAAAAAAACTAATAAGCACATCTCTTGTCCTTGAGAAAAGGAGGGTTATTTCTATTCCACTAGGTATTCTCCTCCCTTTTTCTTGAGAATTTATATAATCTTTCATCTGGAGCACTTTATCAGAATAAAACAGTTTTGTCCACCTGGAAGAGCTTTTGGGCACCATGCCAGATCAACAGCATTTCCCAATACATAAAGCATGTTTAGTGGACAGCAGAAAACAGAAGGAAAAAAAAATAATCCAGAGCACACAAGAGACTGCAAAGCTGTTAAGGTGCCTACAAAAGTCTTGTCAGAGTTCTGAGGGAAAGCTAGATGATTGCACTGAGATGGAACCTGTAAGGACTTCTATTCCTGATGAAACCCCTATAGTCTTCTATATCAATTTCTGAGAAGCTCTGTTCAGCTACAGTCTTCATCAACAGATGCTTTTACCCTAGAGCAGGCACAGATTGATGTTTAACGGTGACAGGCACCTGAGGTAGTTCCCTGATCAACTGTTTTTTGCCTCCTGACAGTGCTCAGTTTTCATGCATTTGGGAAAAACAAGTTCAGTGAATACATAGTTCTCAGGTCTCAAAGGTATTTGCATTATTCATTAGTGCTGTGTAGCAGTTTAATTCTTCCACCTATTATATCCTTACCTGGATTTTACTGGATATAAGACAGAAATGAGACACCACACAAAACAAAAATCCCCAAGAAAATTCATCTCTGTAAATGACACCCTCCTTTCAAACATTAGGGTTGTTTGAGGGTAGGATGTGAGGTCTAGAAGGACTTTTTAAAAATAGGTTATTTATCTCCTAAGAATGTAGTCACAGCTGTAACTGCTCTGTGTGGGTTCTGGGCCAGGATGGGATTTGTTAGCCACTCCATAAAATCGGTGGATGTTTTCTTTCTGTTCTAATTCCCTCTAAGGTGTTTAAATACCTATTTCAAAAACTCAATCTAGTGAAGTAGAATAGCATCCTTCAGTAAAAATAAACCTTAGATTATTGATGGAGCATTAACTCAGTTTTTTTTCTAGACTAAATGTAGTAGTGCCTCTGGGCTTGGCTGTATATTATACCTCTCCTGGTGTGTTTTATCTGTTTCTTATTTCTATGACATGATATATGCTAGCCCATTTTATATATGTTACATTTTTTACATATTTAGAATATAGGAAGGACTTATATTTTATGAAGTTGTCTAATTTTTCAAGTTATACCAGCTGGTCTAATAAAAAAGATTACCTATTAACCTCGTCTCACCAATAACCAATTGAACCCTTTCTGTCCAAGCAACAGAAACCTGCTGCATACTGGAAGTTTCCTGCTACCCTTGGACATATTCAGAAATATAGTGATTTTATTTTTTTTTATTTTTCTAAAATGTGATCATTTACAGACACAAGGAAAATAAAATAATTTTTCAAAAAAAAAAAAAAAAGTGAATGCTTGCAATAGTGTGTTGGCTTCAGGACCTAGCTGAAGTTACTCAACTAGAAGCATTAAAGAATCAAAACCAGAAGAATCAAAGAATTTATAACAAAGGGAGCAGAGTGCTAGTGTTTATGAAAGAGGACAGTGGAAATCTCCACAGGAAAGTTATTTACCCCTGATTTTTCAAAATGTGTTTATCAGACTGGTAGTATTTACTCATTGTACTATGTTCTCTCAGGATCAGTTGAGCTCAGCGCTGCATATAGATGGGTGAATAGCATTACAATCTAAACCCCAGACAAAAGACAATAGACCTATATGGAGAGTGAGGAAACGATGCAACTGCATTAGTTAGCAAGACAGTGTGTATTGCCAAATATTTTCTAGGCATCAGGGTCAAGGAGATCTATGAGGAGGAATCCAAAAGAGAACAACAAACAGGGCTGATATTTAATAGGAACTGATTTTTTCCTGAAGACATGGCAAACATGATGCAGAAGCAGGAGCCGCTGTCTCAATATGGAGAGTAGGAAGAGATAGGAAGGAAAAGCAGTGGACCTTAGTGAAGGTGAAGAGATACAGCTGAGGTTTGATGAACACAGAAGGGGAAGCCAGTAAAATAGTATAGATGTGGGTATGCTTGCAATATATGGATTGTACATCATAACTGCATAGTGTTATCTATATTCTGAGTAAAGTTATCCATGAGCTTCATGCTCTTAAATAGTTTGATTCTAGATAATTTCTGCAACTTGCTTAAGAAAGGGAACCTAAAGTTCATATAGAATTTTTGCCTGTGAGATGCATTGGAAAGGCTTTGTCCTAGAGGAACCAAAATAATTGAGACTGTCTGTATTTAAATTAATTCAAAAGAGGTCAATGAAGTCAAAACTGAAATAGAGCATGTGATTGTGACTGACAAGCAAGGTGACGGTACAGTATATAGTGACTGAGAAAGTGATAAAGAGGTTTTGGTAGCGAAGGCTGAAATACATCCTTTACTTAGATGGAGTGTAACACCCCACTACAAATCCACAGAATATGTCAAATCTGGATGAGATTTTACTTTGGAGAGAAGGAATGGGATTCAGATGTCACTAGCATACATGTCTACATCTGAGCCAATCAGCCCAGCTCTGTTAATAGCCAATGGAGATCTATTAAGTGGATTTTAGGGTGAAATCCTTTTCCTTCAGGATAAATATCTAATACAGACCAGATATGAATAAAAAGGGTTCCTAACCTTGGCCCCTGAAAATGCCTGTTTCCACTGGCTACAAAAGGTAACTCGGATGCCTAGTTTAGCTGTACACATGTATGAAACAGATGCCTGATGCTAGGTGAGATTACTCTCAACACTGGCTGAGACCTGGTAGATTGTTATACACAAGAGTGAAACTTCCCAGAGACAAAGTGCAAAGAGAAGAGAATAAAAGTCTGTACATTTTTTTATGTAGGTGCTACTCATCACTTTATCAGATAAGAAATTGCTGCTTTCAGAAAAAGTGGAAAAGTTCTTGCTCTGAATGGAGGCTCGCACTGTATTGCACATTGGCTATACTAGCATAAGGAAAGCAACAGTGATTTCCCTGATGATTACAGTTAAGCCCAGTTCCAAGAATACTTTCTGTGGATCCAGCAAACTCTCTTGGACTTGTACATTTCCTTTGGCTCTAAAGTGCTATGGCTACAAAATACCATATAAGTGCATGAAACATCTAGAGGCTTTTTTCATTGAAAAGAAAGCTTTTATCATTGTGAAGCTGAGCACAGACATTAATGTACATCTTTTTTACTGCTGGCAAGGACAGGTGGCTGTTCGTGTACATGGTACATCTGCAAATAAAGCAGAGCTGGAATGCAATTTTAAGTTGTCTCGTATTTCCCACACAAATATCTCACAGCTGTGAATGAAGGGTATTTGGAGATAAGCATGTTTTTAAAATAGTAACTTTGATAAAGACAGCAAAAGTTCAACATTTCAATTAGAATCTCACCACTGCAATAAACTGAATTGTCTCAGGATCAATCCTTTGCATGGAGAAATAAGAAATATGTGGATAAATAAAATAATAAATGCTGTGAGATAATAAATCTAAAGTCTTTGGTTGCATGGTAAATCACTGTGTTGTGCCTACATACAGGGAAAGGATGAAAATAGTTCATTAATTTTGGCCTCTACAAATAAATAAGGATTCCTAAGTTACAAGAAAAGGGAAGAAACAAACAAAAAACCCCAAACCAAACCAACCAACCAACAAACAAACAAAACCACACCAAAAAAACACATAACACCAACACAAACAAACAAACAACAAAAAAAACCCTGCACCCAAAAAAGGCCTCAACCAAAAAAAAACCCCAAGAATTTGTAGCTGCACTAATTCCCGTGGTTAGAAAGTATTTGGATAATGATGGGATATCAATAATAATCAGGAAGCAGAACAACAAACAACGTAAAATATCAAGCTCAAAGGCTGTCAGCAGGGAGTTTCCACCAAAATGAGATCAGAAAAAAACCCAAAACCAAACAACAAATAAGCAAGGCAGATGTTAAATAATTATTGTGGATTAATTTACCAGTATGTTTCTACAGGTGACTGCTTCGATTTCAAGGTGAGGTAAAGCCAGATCATCCCACTTTTGACATAAACCCATTGTTTCATACCAGCAGAAACACTGTTGAGTTAATGGGACAGGTTCTGACTGATTCAGACCAGAATCATGGATTGGAATAAGCCAGACAAAGCATATTATATGATACTAGTGGAGATCTTTTAGTCTTCTAACATGACCAGACTAGATAAATAGTCAGGTAGTTGATACGATGAAAGACTGGAGCAATGAGTGACCCATGGAGGCTGTAATGAAATTCCTGAAGTCCATCAAATTTCTTCATGTGCAGAAACAATACAGAACCTATATGTGTGTAAGTTTGGTGAGATCTCTCCTGCAAGGTCATAAGCATAAATCTGTGCAGATGACAGTACAGGACCAGGATGAAGCATTATACTATAGCAATTGAATGTACAGGTCATGCAGCTGTAGCAGGGAGGGCAACATATGATAATGCAGAAGGAGACAATGGATGATATCTGGGCAAGAGATCCTTTGTGCCAAGACTCATGTCGATGACATCACACCCTTGGCAGAGCTCAAATATCTGTTTGGAGATGCAGACCACAGCATTGGTCTGAGTTGCCTTCTGTTCCATAGGTTCATGAAAACGCCTTCATAGGAAAGAGACGTCCCCTGGCAAAATCTCCTGTCGCAGCATGTTGGCTTCCCATCTCCACCCAAGAGGGTGCCTTATAACAGCAGCCCTGCCTACATCACATGTCTTGTGAGCTTCTTGAAACAGAAAAACTGCATGTACCTACAGATTATATTATTTATTCTGTCCGAATAGCATATTCCCTTGTTGCTTACATTTTACTACCAACCTATGAATTTGGAAGCCATGGCATTTTCCCCATACATTAAAAACTACCAAGCAGAGGGGTTTTTTTCCACATTATTGCCAGTCATCTCTGCCCCTTCTCTGAAGCTTGAAGACATAGTACTCAATATATATAATATAGCATTATTATTTAATTATGTATTCTCCTGTATTGTCTATTAGCAGACTATATAAGAACCTAAATGAAGCTCATGAGCATTTTAAATATCTTACTGAATTAACATTTGGTTAAATTTATGGTAAATTGTGATAAACTTAGGAAGCCCACCATCAGAAATAGGAACCCTGTGCACACCAGGAAAGCACTAGGTCCCTTTCAGAAAGGAAATCTAAATTCATCCTGAGCATCATTTGGATGTCTGAGTCAAAGGTTCAGTAACATGTCTAGCCAAGCCACAGAACGTTTTCACATCTGGTTGTGTCCCGTTTGCTAAAGTGCTTCAGTCTGCGAACAATTCCAAAATACACTCGGCTTTATTATTATAAAAGAATGTAATGTTACATAACCAAACGTGAAAGACCATATTGTGGAATATTTCAGAAAGAACAACATGTTAAAACTGCACTTTTTAAACAAGGTTTGAATTTAATGGAGAAAATGGCCTCAACTGGTCTGCATATGTCAGTAGTTTACGTAATCGGCTGAGCGCAAAGCAGTCTGCCAGGAGAGCTGCTTTTAAAATTAAAATCACACCACTGGAATGGGAATAGCTTTCTAACCTTCAGAGCAGAGATGGGCCTAAGATGCAAATGCCAGATCTGGGTTGTTCAAAAGTTTGAAGCATTTAGATCCTGTGGTATTGTTCCAGTACATCTTTGAAGCAGATTTAGAAGTTATCCTCAAGGAATTATGGCTGTGTCTCTCTTTATAGTATACAAAGAAATCCTGAAAGGTTATAAAAATAAGATCTTTGGATGAGGTGGATTTTCTATGAAATATTAGCTATATCAGGATTTACTTTGCTCTGGTTTTATTGAATAGCTTCTTAGGCTCTGAAAAGTACCCTGAGTATTTCTTCATCCTTTATTTTTCAGTTGAGGGCTGCCAAAATATCAACCAAGATTATTCCAAACCCAGATATGCGGTTGTCTTAGGAGGGAGATTGTGGTACAGTGGAAAAAGGCCAGCCCAGACCTTTCAGAGACCTTTTGGAAAGGCCTTTAACTTGATGATGTCCAAGATTCCTTCCTCTAACAAAGAGAAGTAGTGTTCCACCTTAGAACAGCAGTGTGAGAATATGTGAGGAGTATATCTTTGCTTGCAAAAGGCACACTTACAGACAGGACGTCACGGTAGAGAAAAGGTGGTAAAATGTTTTCATAACCATAAACAGAAGATTTAATGTAAAAGGGGAGTATACACCAGAATTAACTCTTTTTAATTCTTTGAGGTTTCTTTTATGCATCATAAGAAGACCATCTATAAGTTGTGTGTTCCTCTGGAGGTTTTGTCCTTTATTATGCTGCAGAATTGCCTTTAAAAAAATAAAATAAAATAAAATTCAACTGCTCATCAGCTATTTGTGGTCCTCTGTCACTTTCTACGCTTGACAAAAACAACCCTTGTTCTGCGCATGAAGAATGGACAACTAACAATCCTCAGGATAACACTGCTTCCCATGCTTTTTTCTAATGACATACCAGCATGCCTAATAAACTGTGGGTAAAGTCTTCCTCTTAGATATACAGCTTCTCTTAAATGCATTGAAGAGTTTGAATGTATTTCTCTTTGTTCAGATACTTCTGTCTAGTTGCGTCTCAGTCGCAGGCAATGTCTGTGGTGGGAAACAGCAGCCTTTTCCATTCTGTGCCACCAGGATTACACAAAAGAAGGGAAGTGAGGAATACGTCATCCAACTGAAACTACAGAGAAAATTCAGGAAGAAAAAAAAACATCTGAGTTGGAACATAACCAAGTCTCAGAGGTTAACACCCTACTTCTGTAAGAAGTGCTGTAGTTGTAATGATAAAAAAGTGGTCAAGACCTCATGTTTCATTCAAAGGATGGGTTTTCAATTCAATTTCCATTAAAAAAAAATCAATATTCATAGCAATGCAGTTCTTTCTAGGCAATCTAAAGTTCTATGTAAAATGTGCAACAAGTAGGAGATACGTTTTTTGGTCAGGAAATCTTTAAAAATGTGGTGTGTGTCAGAATCCTGTGAGTGAATCAATTTATAATAGTCAGCTTATGGCTTATTTGTGAACCTTTTGTTTGCATACTTTATTATCTATTTCTGATGTTGTGTATCCAATTGCATAAGGCTTTGTCTTCACTGCAAAGGGGATTTATTCTTCACTTGGAGTTACCTGGGCCAGATCAGTTTTGCTCCCTCCAAGCTGCATTTTTCTTGAGTTCACAGAGATAGAAACCACTGTGCCCTGATTCCAGTAGGATTTACACTGAGACAGCCAGCTGGAGAAAGACAGCTATTTTAATGGAAAAAACCACTGGGCTTGTGTTTGTTTTTTGTTTGCTTTGCAGCGAACATGTCATTTTTGTCCAAGACATTGTTTCAGCTCCCTAATTGACTGACGGAAATTTTTAAAGCAGAACAATGAAAAGGCATTCTTCTGAAAAAAAGATCTGGTTGTCATCCAACAATTTAAAATAATTCTGATTGCAGAAGCCAGAGTAAAACAAAATCATTAAAGTATTTGTGAATACATTTGGTATTTTATAATTTTCAATAGATTCTGCTTATTATCACACTTGGACATCACTCTGTGCAGAGAAGGGAATCCTATTTCCCATCCAGCATCACCAGTTTCTTATCCATTTGATCCTACTCAGTAAATAAAGTCATGCAACATAGCAACTCAGCTGTCCTCCATCTTATGCTCAATGAGGCTTTAACTGATAAGAAACAAGATATCTAGAGGTAAGCAGGAGACCCGGCTAAAAATATAACTGAATTAAAAGCTCACTTTTTGAATGCCTTTCTTGTTATTTAAGGTCTGCTTATCAAGTGAGGTGACATTCAGTATTGAACTGGATCTGAGAATCTCAGCCTTAGTCATTTCTGCTTAATGCAATAACCTCTTGAATGAAATAGTTTATTTCCTGGCACAAGGCTTAACAGAGAAATTAGACTGTGCTCTGGCATGGCACTTAAATTGGCTTCCAGAAAGCTTGTGATTATCTTCTGAAGCCAGTTGAGCCAAGAGTCTGTTCTTTATCAGTGCTTCTTGGTCTGTTCTCTCCTTTTCATACCAGTTCTGCACTGCACTTCAAGCTAATGATTGGGACAGTTTGGGAAACTGCTCTAATTTGGTTCAGGACATAACTTCTAATTTTTTTGTCACTTGATTTTGTTGCTGCAGCCTGTATATTTTCATGTGTTGGAGCCTTAATCATCAGCTTCTGAAAAAAATGACTCATGCTCTTAACCAAATGCTTATAATCTGTTATTATTGTTTATTCTTCCACCTAACTTTCCTTTCACCCATCTACAGCTCCACATTCCCAGAGTTACTCTTCCAAAGCCAAAGCACTGAGCCTCACAATTTTGTTCTAGTCTAACATCTATTGAAATCAATGGAGAAATTAATCTTGACTTCAATGTCTCTGGGTTATGGTCTAGAACTAGAAAGACATTTTCAAGTTATGATACTCAATATAGCTTAAGTGATAAATGCTTACCTCTGGGAATGTATTTCACAGTGCTAAGCAGGCACTTAATTAAAAAACAGAATTATCTTTTTTGACTTCTACACAGGGAATAGTGTCTCATTCCTATCAGATAGGTTATCATTATAATTGAGGGCACACCAGCATCTCAACAGAGAAGCCAATATACAAACAGTGTATTAATGAAATTACTTTGACTTTCTGAAAGGTTGGCCCTCCAGAAAAAGACTGAAATATGTGGGATGGAAAAGATGTTAAAGCTTCCATTTCTGTGGTTTATGCAGTTCTTGGCTTTTACAGTGTCCAGAAAGACACATTATTCTGTGAGTATGAGTTTATTAGATGCACAGCCTGAATGTGTAAAAGAGAAAGGCACTTTCATGATCAATGTTCATGATCAATGCAATAAATTATTCACAAAGGAATATAGAATGACTTTATCCTGTCCTTGAGACATACCTGATACAGGTAAAGTGGATGGTCATCTTCCCACAATTCACTCACAGAAAATGCCAGTCTGTGAGACATTCCCATGTAGGGAAATGGGAAAGTGTGAAACGTTTCTCAGCATGCTGCTGGCCAGTCTTGAAACCATTACAATTTGCAGCCTAGTACTGAGTCACTAGGAGGTGAAAAACTTCAAATCCATTTTTACTAATCCCTTGAGCTGATCAAGCTCTTTCCTCTCTTAGGCATGAATTAAAAAAAAATAAAATAAAATTTCCAGAATGTTTAAAACAACATCTCCATCTAAGTAATTTTGCATATGCAGGGAAAACATGCAAAACCAATAAAGTAACGATAGAAAAGTTCAGAGTAATGTGAGCTATTTCAAAGCAAATTAACATTACAGAGTCTCCTTGAAACTTATGCAGTTTCCTAGAGAAGAAGACCCTTTCCATTATTTGTTCCATCATTCTGGAGCACTCTACAACAGGAATAGAAACCTTTTGATTCTGGACAGTAGGAAGAAGTTTGTAGAAACAGCTTTTGCTCTATTGCCTAACAATAGAACACTGGGTAAACAGTAGAAAAACAGCAGGAACCACTGCTTGCATGGTGCCATAAAGATAGGTGCTTCAACCCTGATCTGAACTGCTGACAACTCCCAAGAAGTTTTGTTGCTTGTCTGCTAGTTGCCGGAGGAGGAGGAAGAGTGAGAAGAGACTATTTTCTTCACCAAGATGCCAAGAAGCCTTTATTTATTTATTTACAGCTCCCTTTATACCCCCTTATCCTCAAGGCAATTGGACAAGAAGCCAGCCACCCCCTGGGGCAACCAGCTGGGGTGCCACAGCACCCACAATCAAAACATCTCTCTACCACCTCACTAACAGCTGCCACCAAGGCCACAGCTGGTGGGAGTCCCTGCGATCCCATGAGAAGGAAAATTCCAGGCAGTAGTTATTTTAACATCCACAAAGTTTAGGTGTAGCTGCTTGGCACCATGCTCCAAAGCCGAAGTCTATGGAGAAGTTATTGGCAGTGTGCAGGTAACTTGTTCTCCTCTCCCTCCCTTGCTTTCCAGCTACTAGATTGCTTTAAAAGAGAACCTAAAAATACATTAAACGCTTCCTGATAAATACTTTTCCATATACACTATTTCAGTACTTGGCATAGAGCTGTTATGAGAGTGAAGTCTTCTACCAGCCACTCTTTGTGCTAAGATGCCTGGCACATAATGATTGTGTTTGAGAGCCTGTCAGTACATCCAAAGCAGAGGAAACCTAAAGAACTTCATAGCTCTAACAGGGATGTGGAAAAGCTTCCTGGTTTGAAAAAGTAATAATAATAAAAAGGTCTGTGAAAACTGGTAACTTCACATTTACTCCTAGTGTTATGTGATCCTTCCTCCCTTTGAGTTACAGTGGATACCTTGTTCCACCTTCAGAAAACATCCGGCTCAGTGGAAGGAGGATGTTTGTTCTGTTCTTCTGAAGAAGTTTGAAGCAGAGCCCAGTCTGGGGCCCCTGATGAAAGACTTCACGATGCCACACTCCCTTGAGGAGATTTTGAAGGAACCTAAGTTGCTGTGAGATACAAATGAAACCATTTACTTAAACAGGTTTTTCCCTTTGGTTAGTAATGCAATCCTGCTTTTAAGATGGTAGATTCCTGTCGTCCAGTTTTGCTGAGGCTTATACTGACTTGTTGTGCAAATCCAGTTACAATGGTGCTCTGATTTGTGTGGATGGGTTATTTGTAATTACAAATTGCAAGAATTTTCAAATTTGCTGGCAAAATTTTTGGTCCTAGCAACATGTTTCTCAGCTGATAATCTAGGTCACCTGGATATTTATACAGCAGATGTCATTATTTGTTTCTTTATGATGGCTGAAGAAGGTATACAGAGTTTAGTTGTTTCTGATTTATATTTATCTTGGAAAAGAGATTGGAGAACTTGCAAAAGTCTTATATAAAGTGACCAAAAATGAGTCTTACTAGGACAAAGTATTTTATCCACCGTTTAAAGCATAGAATTGTCGTTTATTTCTGTTGTTGCTACCCATTAACTCTGGCACATACACTGAAGAAAACCATATCTGTTTGTGATCCCACCCCTTATATTTATTTAACTGAAATTCCTGAAAAATTCTCTGCTGATACAAAGGAGAAAGCTGATTTCCCAAGTTTTAAAAGATGAACAACAATCAAATTCCCAAATGTATGGTGATGCCTCTAAAACTACACAAGTGACACCATCTCTGTCTCAGATGCCCAATTCTTATACTGATAAAACCAGACCAGTTTATCTTACTACACTGCACCACTATGAGAAGATCATTGGTGCTCTGTGTGTTAAATTCCCCTGAAATTGCAATGTTGTATCCTCTATGTAATAACTGTCCAACTAGGGTCATGCTTGGATGCTATTGACATCAGTGATTATACTGAAAGGACTAAATAAACATTTAAATGCCTGAAAGTGCTCACCCATGGAAAAGCATCTCTACAATGAGAATTAGTTCAGCTTTAGAGCAGCAGAAGTGGGGTCATAGATTTGCCCTGTATCATTCTCATCCATGCTAATGACAAGTTCACTGAAGACAGCAACTGCTGCCTCTAAATGCAGGGTGGAAATAAAACAGAAATTTTGTCTCCCAGGGTTTTTTTCAGACTGTGTGTTTGGCTTGTAGCACTGGTCCTCATGTCTGTACTCTGCCCTGGCGAGACCTCACCTGGAGTACCGCACCCAGCTCTGGAGTCCAGACACAGGAGAGACATGGGCCTGTTGGAGCAAGACCAGAGGAGCCCCAGCAGTGATGGGAGGGCTGGAACCCCTCTGCTGTGAGGCCAGGCTGAGAGAGTTAGGTTTGAACAGCCTGGACAAGGCTCTGGGGGGACCTTATTGTGGCTTTTCAGTAATTAAAGAGGGCCTGTAAGAAAGATGGGGACACACTTTTTATTAGGGCCTACTAGAGTAGGACAAGGAGTAATGGTTTTAAACTAAAAGAAGTTAGATTAAGAGTAGGTCTAAGGAAGAAATTTTTTACAATGAGTGTGGTGAAACCCTAGTCCAGGTTGTCCAGAGGGGTAGTAGATGTCCCATCCTAGAAATACTTAAGGTCATGTTGGATGAGGGTCTGAGCCACTTGATATAGTTGCAGATGTCCCTGCTTTCTGCAGGGGTGTGGTACCAGATGACCTTTAAAGGTCCCTTCCAGCCCAAAACATTCAACAATTCTATGATCTGTTCAGCAGATGACAAATCCACTGCTTAGAAAAAGTCAACAGTTGCCATGTTCCTCCTCCAGTACAGACCACTTTGTAAAGCCACTTGGGAGTAATCTTGTGTTTACAAACAGAGCTAGAAAGGCTTAAGAGCATTTTTATCAGTCAAACTTCTTTTTTGTTAAGTAGCAAACAAATTAGAACAGATTGTTTCAGTTCCTGCTCCGGTGGGCACAGCTGCTATTTGATCTTGGCATGTTTCATTCAAGACTTGCTGTATGCAAGTATTGACATTTTTATTTGTTGATTTGCAAATGTCCTTGTGAACATATCCACTGCTCCATCTGGGGTAATTTCATAGTGTTAAAGTAACTGGTTCAAAAGCTGGTTTCACTTTGACATCTTGGGCAGGAACAGTCAACACCTGGGTTTTACTTCTTTTGACAACAACATATAAGTTCCATTGCTTAAAGAGTTCTGCAAAGAAATACAAGGAGACAAAAATCCCTGTTACATAATGCTTTGCTCTGGATGTCTTGGACTGGGGAAGCTAGCCAGAAATACTGTCTTCAGTATATGTGACAGGCTCAGACCCCTTTAGCTCCACTGATTTTGGATCAACAGAAGTGATGCAGGTGTGCCTTTTCTAAAACTTTCAACCCCAAGAGAAACTACATTCAGTCTGGCCTCTAGCATAAATTAAAGTGAACACAGAATGACAGCAACTCTCCAGATCAAAACTCCAGCAATACAATCTTACAAACAAATTTCAGATTTGTAAAAGAGTATTTATAAAGAGCATAATCTTGTCTGAGTGGTGCAAGAACATCTTGATAAAAGTCTCTATGCATTATATAGGATGAAAACAACTGATTAGATACCCTACATAAACATGCACTTGGCTTTGTGGTTTATCCATTACAATTCTAACAAAATTCTATGTGTGAATTCACTCTCATTAACCTTCATAGCTTTGGCTAAGCATGATGATACATGCTAAGAAACTAACAATGTATTTTACATAGCAAATATATGTCTCTGTCCCAGTAATTTCTGAGCACAGAATAAACAAATGTGCCTTTTCCAGCTGTACCAGTTTAGGAAATTAAAGACCCTCCTCAGTAAAGCACTTAGCATCTTGTTAATTTGAATAGCTCACAGGGAAAGCAAAATAAATGGCCCTTTCCCTTAACAAGAAGTTAGGGGCAACAAATGAGCAAATTTGCATATGGGAAATACTTATTATTCACCAAAAGTAAATATTTCCTGTTCAAATTGGCAACAGAGAAGAATCTAATCCTCTATAGCATTATGCTGAGGAGCTAGGAAGTTAATGGGAGAGGAAAGATACTAGTTGTCTACCTCAGAAGATAAGCTAAAGCCAGCACTGATAATTTTGCTGAAGTACTCCCATATTCTGTATTAATTGGGCTCTCATTTGCATGTTTAAATTAATATTTAAGTAAGACATGTCTGAGAAGGGTTCATGCTGGTGGCTTCTGATAATACAAACAAGCTTGCAGGGTCTTTTTAAAAAATACATAATAGCTACAAAGTCAAAGATCAACTTTGCCAAGAATTTTAAAAAGTGTGTATGGTATTTGGTATCACCCATTTACACTGTGACAACAGAAAAGGGCTCAATTTCCCAGCTGAGGAGCATAGTTTTTTGAGAAGTAGGCATTCTGAGGTATTTCAAGGAGGCCATTCAGATATTAAAGATGTTAGTGCATTCAAATAATCAGTGTCTTTGGAAAATCTTAGCCACAAAGGAACCAGGTTCTTAATAATGTTGCAAGCTGTGTGACCATGTGAGGTAACCGACTTGACTTTACTGACTAGCTCTAAGGCAGCCCCTTCTAAGAAAAGCAATGAAAACTTGGTTTGCTCAAAGTACTTTAAGAGGCTGTACCATTAGGAAAGCAGAAAAAATTTATATTCCTCCCACCATGCGACAATATCCAACCAATAATGCTCAGATGTCCTCTTTAGGTGACCTAAGAGAAACTACCTCACCATTTTGGCAGCCCTCCAGTGTGCATTTTGTGTCCAAACTTTGGGGAAAAAAAGGCTGTAGAGGCAAATGATTTTGCAGGAAGATTGATGGGGAAAAAAAAATCCAAAACAAAAAAACCCCAAAGTTGTTGGAGTATTTTTAACAGAAGCAAATATTTCAGTTTTACTTTCAAAGGCCTGGCCTTTGCTTTTGTTTAGTTTCTTTTGTACTTGGCTAGATCCCAGTGTGAGATTTGCAGAACATGATCTGCCTTTCCTGTACCTATGGGTTTTTTTGGTAGCTCAGGATTAGCATCTGTTAAAAACCACATCTTTGAGTTCTCAAGGCAGCAGATTCAACTGCACTTGGCAATATCTTATGTTAACAAGATCGGTAGCAGTGTTGGGGTTATATGACCTGGGGAATAGCTGAGCTTGGGCACCTCATCAGTCATTAACAGGCACTGTAAAAGTGATAGGTTTCCAACAGCGACTGAAGGTGGGTATCAAATGTAATAGCAGGAAGAATTAAGTGGTTTTAGCTTGGGGGGCTTTTGTTTAAACAGATGTTTAAATGGTGAAAGACTGGCCCATTACAAATACGCAGTTACTTCATATAGAATACTGCATATACAAATAATGCCAGCAACTAAACCTAGAAAAGGTTGCTTTTCTCTCAGCTGCTAAGATGGCCCAGTGCATTCTGGCTGTCCTATTCACAGAATCACAGAACGGGAAGGTTTGAAAGGGATGTCTGCAGATCATCAAGTACAACCACCCTGCCAAAGCAGGTTCACCCAGAGCAGGTTGCACAGGATCATGTCCAGGCAAGTTTTGAAAGTCTCCACAGAAGGAGACTCCACAACCTCTCTGGGCAGCCTGTTCCAGACTCTGTCACCTTCATAGTGGAGAAGTTTCTCATTATGTTTAAGTGGAACTTCCTGTGTTCTAGTTCGCGTCCATCGCCTCTTGTCCTGTCACTGGACACCACTGAAAAGAGACTTGCTCCATCCTCTTGACACCCACCCACCCTTTAGATATTAATAAACATTTTTAAGATCACATCTCAGTCTTCTCTTCCTCAGACTAAATAGGCCATGGTCATTTAGCCTTTCCTCATAAGAGAGATGTTTTGGTCCCCTAATCAACTTTGTAGCCCTCTGTTGGACTCTCTCCAGTACTTTCCTGTCTCTTTTGAACTGAGGAGCCCAGAACTGAACAAAATACTCCAGATGCAGCCTCCTAGTGCAGAATAGAGATGGAGGAGAACCTCCCTCGACCTGATGATCACATTCTTCTTAATGCATCCCAGGATTTCACTGGCCTTCTTGGCTACAAAGGCATAATGCTGACTCATGTGTAACCTGTTGTGCATCACTCCAGTGATGCACAGCAGACACAAATCTACTGGTATGCCCAGTGTGATATAAAGTGTGAAAAGTGGCAAGAACATGTTGTTAAATTTGACCTCAGAAAAAGAGGGTACACTTGCATGTGTAAGAGATGTAAAGACAGACAGTAGCTTGTCTTAAGAGCTGTGCGTTTAAATCTGAATAGCAAGCAGCTGACTCAGAGATCACAAAATCACAGAATCACAGAATTGTCACGAATGGAGAAGACCTCTAAGATCACTGCATTCAGCCATCAACACCTCACCATCCCCCTAGAGCATGTCCTGAAGTGCCTCATCTACATGTTTTTTTAATACCTCATGGGATGGTGACTCCACCACCTCCCTGGGCTGCCCGTTCCAGCTCCTGACTACTCTTCCAGTAAAGAAGTTCTTCCCAATATCTAAACTAAACCTCCCCTGGTGCAACTTCAGACCATTTCCTCTAGTCCTCTCACTATTTACTTGACAGAAGAGGCAGCATCCACTTCACTACAAACCTCCACTCAGGTAGTTGTAGAGAGTGATGAGGTCTCTTCTCAGCCTTCTCTTCTCCAAAGAGAGACTCAATGTCTTTCTTGTGGGGAGAGACACAGAACTGAACACAGTACTCGAGGTGTGGCCTCATCAGTGCTGAGTACAATGGCACAATCACTTTCATTCTTCTGCTGGCCACACTATTCCTGATCCAGGCCAGAATGCTGTTGGCCCTCTTGGCCACCTGGGCACACTCCTGGCTCATGTTCAGAAGGGTGTCCACCAGCATCCCCAGACCTTTTCCTCCAGCAGCTTTCCATCCACTCTTTCCCAAGCCTGTATCATTGCCTGGGGTTGTTGTGACCAAAATGTAGGACCTGATTCTTGGCCTTGTTAAACCTCATACAGTTGGCTTCAGCCCATCAATTCAACCTATCCAGCTCCCTCTACAGAGCCTTCCTACCTTCAACACTACCACCCAAATGGTGTGAATTGCAGACTTGCTGAGGAAGCACTCAATCCCCTCATCTAGATCATTGATTAAGATATTGGACAAGACCAGACCCAGAACTGAGCCATACAGTACACCACTGGTGACTAGCTGACAACTATATTTAACTCCGAGTTGTATAAGGAGTGTGAAACTCCATTATCACTTTATCACTGCTGTTCCATCTGTGTCAGGAGGAGCATCACACTGCACTGGACAGACAGTCTGGACTCAGTGAGGAGAGAGGTGAAAGAGAGAAGAAGGAAGAAGCTGAGAATGTAGTGCAGAGACAAAGAAAGTGTCTTCATGTCATCCCCATCCCTGGATTTTATTTGAGCATTGTCTTTACCCCCCTGTCCCTTCCTGTATCACGCAAAAACTTCATATTGTTATGCTCTCAGCAAGAGAACTGTTCTACACATATCATCCAGCCTAATCACACAAGGACTGAGAGCTCCTCAAAGCCTTCCTTACAGTTCTTATATGCCACTGGACAGACAAGTTCTCTAAGTGATTCTCCACTGTCCCTTCCAAGTCAAGAGCATGGCATCATCAGGTAAAACTGGGAGAGGCCAGATGTGGCACAAACAAAAGGAGATGGCTCCTATTCAACAGTTTTGCCATTGTCCCTTTTGTCTCTGTGTTTTAGGGATGGGGATTAGCCTAACTATGGAACAACTTCAAAGCCCACCCTCAGGAACTAAAGAGGGATGGAGAAAGAGTAGAGAAAGGAGAAGCCAAATTACTGTAGGAAACAGTGAATGAAGAGAAGGAAAGGCCTAAAAATGTGCGAATATGGAAGTGGAAGGGGACAAAGACCAAAGGACTCTCAACAGCACCACCACACTGGCAAACTGCTGCAACAGCAATGTTATTCTGTCCAGGAGCAAGACAAAGTCCACTCCCTGCCAGGGGCAATGATATCTTCCACTCAGTCAAGTTACTCAAAGTCCCATTAACACTTCCAGTAATGGGATTTCCGCAAGTTCTCTAGAGAGCCTTTTTACAGTGTCTCACTGCCCTTATAATAAAGAAAACCAAACCACTTCTTGTTTGGGAATTTTCTATTTGATGTCCATAGTGATCAGAGGGATTAGATCAGAATATAAACTGTCAGACTAGATAGCAGACTAAGATCAGTAAACAGGGAAACACAAGGATAGGAAGAAATCTCACTTTTAGGACAGAACATCTTGACAAGTGATTCCCCTGGATATAGAAAGTGAAGACACCGAGAGAGACAAATGACGATTGGATTCTCTTTGCATGTTTCCAACAGAGTTTAGCACTGTTACCAGTACAGTTTTGCTGTACTGGTCACAGGGCTATCAGTTATATATACAACAACAGGCCTTAGCTCCCAAGTCCACAATGAATACAAAGAACAAGAAGAGACAATAAACAGAGAGACTTTAAAAGAAAATGGTAGGTTAAGGAGGGAACAGCTGTCTGTCTTATCCATGACATTTAGAAAACATCTATCACCTTGTTTTCTAAATGCCAAACAAAATTACAGAATTACAGAGTTCAGAGGAACCATATATTTCCCTCTGCTCCCCTGGAATGACAGTGGTAGGTGAACTGTGCCTTAAATGGATGATGGATAGAGGCATCACCTTCCTTTTCCAGAAACTGGGGTCGTTATTGAGACAGACAGCTGGATGAAGGAAGATCAGTTTGTGGCATAAATTTAAGTGCAAGAACAGAGATTATTTTATTTTTTTTTTCAGGTACCAGCTGTTTTGGATACTCATTTAGGTGATTTTTAAGTATAGAAGTTGCTTCATCTTATAAAAAAAATCAGAATTCTCTTAGGGAATCCTAGTCAGCTATTACAAGAAATGCTTTGTCCTAAGGGTGGGGGGAATATACCTAACTATCACTATGACATTTACCCATTACAATATTGTATTCCTAGTAAGTTAGAGGCCCTGTTTTGTGTCCCTGTACTTAGATTACATGTCTTGTACACTGGGAGTTACAGTCTTTGCAAATGCATTCCAAATTCTGCTTGATTTAATCACTATAATTTTCTCTTTCCTAATGGATTGGCCTTTCCCTCTGTGAGCCAGGAACACTTCAGCTGCAGTGAGAGCAGGGAGGGCTCACTGGTGTCACAGCAAACCTTCCACATCTTGATGTTTATGGTGTTTGTTCCCCTCTCCTTTACCAGTACCTCCTCCTCTCAAGGTTCACTTTGATTCAGTGAACTTTTCAAGAACCTCTGTCACTTCTTACAGCCACCCTGCTGCCCCTGTAAAGACAGGCTCTTTAAAAACTCTGTGTCACTTACTGGCTGGTCCTGACTCTGCAGTGACAAATTGCAACCTTCAACTCAGACTGATGGAAAATTTATACTATCACAAAACTCCCTCTTACCTCCTTTTGTCATACCCAGGACCTCTCAGAGATCTGACCTCCAAGGGCTGTGTCAGAGCTACTTTTAACAGGCTCCAAGGACTGGTAGAATTTTGCCCCAGACCTAAATCTTGGCTTCTCTCTCCAACCTTGAGCCAGAATTTAATAAATTTGGCTCTTTTCCAGGAGTGGAAACAAAGGAGAGAATATTGCCTTTAATCTCTATGTCTTACTTTCCCTGTCAGTAAAAGAAGGATAATAAAACACATTTGCACACCTCTGAGGGGTGTTGAGAAGGATAAATTAGTTAATGCCTGTAAAGCATTTTGTAATTACTTGAAATGTTGTAATGAAAAGTATGAGCAGCATGTGAAAAAGGGATCACCTTCAGAGCTAAAGTGATACTAAGTTGAAGCCTTACAGAAAAAGACATTTTCTAGGACTATAGAATGAGCTTACTCATAAGGTTGATGCAAACATTGTATTGAGGAAAGTGGGGAAAAGCCACCACCAGTGGGAAGTGCTGTCCACATTGGCCCAAAGCTCTTCCTTTTCTCAGAATTAAAATAACTAGTTCTGAAGGGGCAAAAAGTGCCTACCTGACATGACTGTTCAGGTGTAAGCAGGTATCAGGAAACCTGTTGTACTGCTATTACATAGCACAAACCGTGCACTTGGTCTACAACCAGACATGACTGAGTCTGTGGGACTATGCAAAGAACATTTAAAAAGACACTATCTGCAGCCCAGATCATAAAACATCATGACTCAGATTTCATTACCATTAAATTTGATTACAAATCTCAATGTCTCCTATCGGTAGAAATTGTGGAGAGAAGTTTGGCTCCCTTACAACCTCTGAGCCCTGAAATCATAAGACCTTTCTTTACAACTTGGAACACTAGAAACCTCCCAAAGAAATAAGCAAAAGTTGGATTCCTCAAATAACCACTTATTCCAGAAGCTGGGGCTTAGTATAAAATGCAAAGAATTATAAATGTCAACAGCAGAGCTAAGAGCTTGGCAAAGTATCCTCTGTTCTTGGCAGAGGCTTCTTACAGGTGGCAAGTTTGGTCTCTGGTCTGTCTGCTTCTTGTAATGCTCAGAAAGGGGCAGGATGAGGAAAGGATAACTGTCACAACAGAAACCCTGACATGTCAAATCACCACTGTGCAGTGAGGACTATTGCTAAGGTCTAAAGGCTGCACAGATTTGTACTGATTTGCTGAGCAGCTGACTTCAGGAATAGGTACGGCTTCTATTTGTCCTCACATTTTTGAGTCATTAGCCGTCAAGGCTGTGGCTCAGTTGCTTTCCTGCTACATGAACAGCAATATTTATAGCACTCAGAAATATACTGAGGAGGCGAGACACCCAATCAGTCTGAAAGCCAAAGAGCTTAGCCAGTTCCATAATTACATTTTAAAATACCTGCAGTCACATCTGGAGAACAAAGCAGAATATGTGTCCTCCTCCCCCTTCCTCTTCCTTGCTATGTGAAAGGTATGGCACTATGATGCACTGTCCGAGGGCTAAGGTCATGTTTGCTTTGATCTGATAACAAATTGTCTAATAATAGCTGGTTGGCATTCAAGAAAAAAAACCTGCTTGTATTAACTTGGAGTTTATAATCAGAAGTAGAAAAAATAATTACTTCTTTTCAGGGACATGCCAAATGAATGACAATTTGCAGGAAGCAAACTCCAGACAATTGGTCCACTGCAGCAAAAAAAAACCCAATAAACCCCAGCTTTCAATATAGCTTCCAGCTACCTCTTGTACAGGAAATTTTGATGGTTGTGAGGTGGCATGGGCTTGTAACGCAGCAAGTCCCAGGATCTATTCTTACTTCTCCTACAGCCTTGCTTTGCAACTGCTTATTAGTTTCTGGAGAAGAACCGAAGAGTTCAATCTTACTTAAAATAAATTCCAGGGCATATCACCTTTGGCAAGCTTCTGTATGGAGATAAAAGTGTTTACTCCTTAGCTTTACAAGGATATTGGGGCTGTTATTACACCTGTAGTACTTTGACCAAGTAAATGCTACGTTGTCATAATTTTTTCTCCTTTGCTGTGTATGAAACAGGACTTGGAGATCTATAGATGTCTCTGTCATCTTTCTTTCCTGAGTGTCACAGACATTGGGAAATCATGCTCGCCTGTGACAAAAGCTTGTGAGTCAATATTAAATACAGCTGAGGCTTTGACTCCCTTTTGAACCTTATTATTACATCACAAGAAGAAAAGGTAACGTGACTAGGAGCCATAGATCAAGGATGCATTATTTATCACCTGCTCTGTGGGTACCAATGGCACTCACAGAATCATCTTATTGGAAAAGCTGGCCCTCTGACACCACTGAGTTTATTTCAGAATCAATATTATCAACAAATCATTATTTTTTCCTCCAGAGGCAGATTTTTACTGCAAATATACTTCAAATTCTGTCACCTTCAGAACTGTAACTCACATTTTATTGCTTGGAATAAAAATGCCATTTTCAACATTAGTATCTTAACTAAGTCAAAACATACATTCACCTTGTGACTACAAACTCTCTCTGATGCTAGTATAGAAATCCTATACAATGCCTTGGACATGGGCAGAATTTCTGATATATAAAAGACTCCTTCAATTAAAAGGTCACTTAAGAATTCTGTTTTTTAATGCTTCAACTCTTTCCTGCTATATGAAACCTTCTAAAGCCTCAAATAAAGATATCTCTTTTTACTTTTCTTTTTTTTTTTTTTTTCTGAGCGGAAGTCCTGTTGTCCTGCTTAGTCATTTTTAAAGGCTGAATTCTCACTATTTTATTTAAGAATGGGGAGAAAAGCAGTGGAGTATTCTGTTCTGCATTTATTAAATACATAAATGAGATGATCCGCTGCAGGGGACTGGGAAGGGAGGAGGTCTGGAAGATAAATCACAGTGGAAATTCAGTAACTGTATTTCTCTTTTGAAATAGCCTTGCAATAGTTTCAAAAGACATTATTTATAGAGCACCACATGCAATAAGAATTTAACAAGCAAGGCAGACAAGGTTTCAATCCCCAAACACGGTTCAATATTCAGTTAGTGGAATGCCAAAGATCACTTGCACAATTTTCATATCTCTGAACTCCTGCACACTCCCACCTCTCATCGCCTTTACCTTGTGCTGACACACTTTGCAGCCACATCACAAACTGGATCAGAGAACTCTGATCCAACTGAAAATGTAACTTGTAAAACTTTAAATTGAAAAAAAATTGTAAAAATTTTTAAATAGTAAAAAATTGTGAAGAAATTGTAAAAAAGAGCCAACAATATTTTTTGGGCAGATGAGTTCCCTGGTCAGATTCATCACCCAGCAGCACAAATGCTGCATGCACAAAGTTAGCGCATGCAAAAAGGACAGCCACAGTGGGAGTGGGAGAGAAGTGTCACAGTGTCTGCTTAAGCCACCAGCAACACCAATAGGCCGATTATCAAGCTAGTTCTCTGGTGCCTTCACCCAGTGGTCTGAGGACAGGCTTCACTTTGGACATGGTGAGTCATTCCCTTCACTAAATGGCACTATTCACAGAAAAAAAAAAAATAAATATTAAGGTTGCCCCAGTTCTTGTGATCTTTTTGTGAAAGCTTAGAGTCATGTTACCCATGTGAGAATCCCTTTGGAAAGTTCAGTTTAACTTGAATCCCTCCTGGCTGTGGAAGAAAAAAAAGCATGAAAATCAGATCTTGACAGCTCAAAGTGCTGAAAGTAAAGAGAAGAATCTCACACCTGTAACAGCTAAAGCATGGAATGACTCCATAGCCCATGATATGTAAAATGTATGCTTTTAATTCTTTTTTATTTGCTCTTTTGTTTGTTGTTCATTAAGGAGAAAGCAGTTTTCAGTACATCCTATTTTAAAAAGGGAGTCTCAAGAGGAAAGAAACAAAATGTAGATCAGGGTTAGGAGCACAAAGAAAACGAAGGGGCAAACAGTTTTGGGAAAAAAATGGGGGAGAGGGAAGGAAGAAAAAGGCAAAGGAAGGAAGGACAAGATGGAAGAAACATCAGGAAGGAGGCAAAGATCTGAGAGTACACTTTCTCCATACCATGAACAAACTAGCTGGGCTGCTGTACACACAATACAATGAGCTTTCCTGCTCAGTAAGCTGATATAGTGTGCTCTGTAGGTCTAGCCTGAATTGTATTGGCCTTGTAAAGAAAAATTAAATCATCTGGGAAGATGCAGGAGCTGAGGGGAGACTAAAGAAATGTGTTTAAACCTGGAGAGAAGATAATAGCTGGTTAAGCAGATGAGATACATGGATTTTACAGCTGGTTTCAGCTAGATTAAGGGGAACAAGAGAGAGTTTTGGAGGCTCATTATAAAATATTGTCCCATATTTCAACATGTGTGGGCCACCCATGGATCATAGCCAGATACTCCTGTCTTATGGGGTTACGGTGTTGGTGTAGAAGGGAAGAGCAACTGATGACATCAACCTGGACTTGTGCAAGGCATTTGACACTGTCTCACATGACATCCTTGTCTCTAAATTGGACACATGGATTTGACAGACGGATCACTTGGTGGATGAATGGTTGTACTCAAAGAGCTCCAGTCAACAGATTGATGTCTGAACAGAGACCACCAGCTCTGTCCAGCTCTGGGGTCCCCAACCTAAGAAGGACTTTGACCTGTTGGAGCAAGTTTAGATGAGGGCCATGAAAATGATCAGACGGTTGGAACCCCTCTCCTATGAAGACAGGCTGTGAGACTTGGGGTTGCTCAGCCTGGAGAAAATAAGGCTTCAGGGAGACCTTATGCAGCTTTCCACCGCCTACAGGGGACCTACAAGAAATCTGGAAGGACTTTTTACAAAGACATGAAGTGATAGGACAAGGGGCAATGGCTTTAAACTGATAAAGGGTAGATTTATATTAGAGATTAAGAAAAAGTTCTTCACTGTGAGGGTGGTGAGGCACTGGGACAGGTTGCCCAGAAAAGTTGTATATGCCCCCTCCCTTAAAGTGTTGAAGGCCAAGCTGGATGAGGCTTTGAGGTGTTCCTGGCCATGGATAGTGGGGTTGGAACTATATGATCTTGAAGGTCCCTTTCAACCCAAACCATTCTATGATTCTATGTTCTGACCAATGGATTTTTTTAATTAAAAAAATGCTTCAGCATGATACTGTGAAAGATTCCATTTCAATCATCAAAGCTTCTTCTGTTCTTGTGCTACAGTGAATGCCCTTCCAGCTTCCTAGGGCTTGGAGAAGTGTCAGCGTTGTTCTAAGGCGGAGCATGTGACTCCTGAGACTTATGTCTTGCATGGGATCAAAGTTGTGTCAAAAGCCTTGTACTCATGGGAAATCCTCTTCATAATTAACATTTATATAACAACTCCTTTACTAGCCAAACACATGTTTACATTCCTGAAGTCTGTTCTTTTTAAGAGACAATGCTGGCCAGAAGTTTTTGCAAGAGCACTGGAATTGGGCCTTTGTTTTCATCTATGCTCCATCTATCCATGAGATATTTAGCAAGTCTCTAAGGAGACAAATGCTCCTACACATCCCTTTGTTTATCAAAGGACCAGGATGAATTCTGATTTCCTTGAGAGTACATATCAGGCAGAAATGTCAGAGAGCTTGTGGGGTGACTGAGCCGTCCAATCTCCTCCCACCAATGGTATGTGGGTTTGGGGCAGAAAAGAGATCTAAGGATCTTTAAGAAAGGATATCCAACAAATGCCTCTCACCTAAAGAGGTTGCAGCTCTGTGGAACGTGCTGCAAATTGAATCAGTAGCTGTGACTTGAGGAAAGGCAAGATTTCATAGTATCATAGAATCATAGAATGTTTAGGACTGGAAGGGACCTCCACAGGTCATCTAGTCCAGCCCCGCTGCAGGGAGCAGGGACACCCTCAACTAGACCAGGCTGCTCAGAGCCTTGTCCAACCTCACCTTGAATATCTCCAGGGATGGGGCCTCAACCACCTCCCTGGGGAGCCTATTCCAGTGCTCTACCACCCTCAAGGTAAAGTACTTCTTCCTGATATCTAGTCTACTTCTGCCTCACTATGTCTTTGAGGTCTTTCTTGCCTTTGTGCCTCCTGCCTTTATGGTCTGCAAAATGGACAGGCTATAATAATCTTAACCCACTATGACTATCAGATATATCTTACAGACAGTCTGATGTGTATAATCATCAAAGTCTCAAAAGACAGAAGCTGGTACAAGAGGAAGATGTGGTCCATTTGGCTTTTGAGTAACTCCTCTTTTGATTGCATGTTCCCCTTCAGTCTGGCTCACAGCCCCGGAACAATCTAAATGATTTAATTCTGGCTATAATCACAACCTCCCTTGGGAATGCTGCAACCAAAAAAAAAATCGCAACCCAATTTTGATAACTATTGCCTGAGAATGCTCATGTCCTACCATGGTTTCTGAAGGATAGTTTTCTAACAGGCAAATGATCTGTGCAGGGGAAAGTCAGTCCTGTGAAACAATGAGCTGTCCTTTCTAGGAAACACAATTATCTGGATTAGAGAACCACCAAGAGATATGTTCCATGATGCGATTTGGGCAAGTTCTTCAGGCAAATTGTTTCTTCCAAAGCTGTGAAATGTCACATGTGGGAGTGAGGGAATCTTCATAACTAAGCTCCTGGAAAAAAAAAACAAAACCAAAACCAAACTAAACCAAACCAAAACACAAACAAACAACAAAAAAAAACCCTACAAACAAATCAAAACAAAAAAAACCAAAACAAAACAACAACAACAAAAAAAATAATTAAGCATTCCTAGAGACAGAAAAGGTCAATAAATATAAATTTGGCAGCTATATAGCTACCAAATAGCTGTAGCTGGCTGTATATTTGTTCTAGTATAGGGAGCAGCATTGCTCCTAAACTGAGCTGAGCTGTCTATGAAGAAGTGTATGCTGACAGCAACTGCCACATGCACTAATTTATTCAATATCTTTCATAAACTTACTGGCAGGCACTCAGATTGCAATTTAAATCAGTAAAACTTTTTGTGGAAGGTAACAATGCCCATCCTCATGGAATTTATCTGGATTCAGCCATCACTGCTTCGGGAAGAATCAGTTTTATCTTTTTTAAGCAGGACTCATTTCATCAGAGTCATTCTTATTGGACTTTTCATAAGTTTTTCATGATGCTTGAGAGTATCTTTGCTTAAGGATGTGTGTTTGAGAATGAGACAACTCTGCCTTTAAATTTGCACAAAAACTATCTGCTTAGTAAGACACTGAAATTCCATCATGCTCAAGCAAGGATGAGGCAAGATGTTGTAAGCACTAATAAGATGTTTACTCCACTGATGTTTGTTCCTGTTTAATAAACAATTTATCCCTAGCCTAATCAAAATCCATCTTATGCAACTGGGCACATAGAAACTGATTAAAAAGTGGTGTCCCTTTTAACATCTTAACATTTGAAAATTTTCGCTGAAGTCAAAACTCCTTGGGATTTCATTTGTGATAAAAGACAGGATTCCCAAATCAACAAGACTATTCCCAGGGGATGATGTTACTCTGTGTCAGTAAGTATGCCAGGGTTTGGAAAAAGGAGCTTACTGATTTCACTGTGCAAGTAATTTCCTTAAAATTTTCCTGTCACTGATAATCACTTTCTCTAGATCTTGTTTCTTTCAGAGTCCACAACTTTAAAACTGTGCCCTTCTGTTCTGTTAAAATATGTCGACTAATCTCTGGTAAACCATTGTATATTATTTACTTGAATATGTTTTAATAACATTTTTGGTTAGAATAGTTAGTTCACATGCCAAGTATTACATTTTTTCTTTCCCCACAAAATTAGGACAAACTGTACATCTCCTGCTGTGTCCGAAGCTGATTTGGCCAACTGTCAGCTATGTTAATTGAAGAATACAGCAATCCTATTTTTATCTGATTTTAAAATACTACAGATACATTGCTGGCAATTTTACTTATTTTGATGTAAAATCAGTTAATTATGTAAAAAGTTCAATAGTTTGTTTTCTGCTATTCATATCCATGTACAGATCCATGCCATAATGCATAACTTCTAAGCATAAATTGAACAATTATAAAGGTTTTTCAAATCCACTTTCAGGATAAAGCTTAAGAATATAGATTTGGTTAAACTTCAGTAAACAGAATGACATGGAACAGAGGAGAAGGTAAAAGAAAGAGACTAGCAATAGCAAGGGTTTACCAAAGGCCTTTACTGAGCAGAACTTGCTATGATACCAAAAAAGTTCTGTTGTGAAAAGAATGTTTTTAATGCATCTGAACACTTTGTTTAACCACATAAAAAAAAAAAAAAAAAAAAAAATTTACTAAAAAATGTTTATTAGAATAAAGCCAACAGACTAAAAAATATTTTGAACCAAAAAAAAAAAAAC
>JANHGL010013546.1:0-13777 GCA_024611195.1 Ceyx melanurus
TCACCTTTGATCTTTACCCACAAGCTTTCAACCTGCTCCTCACTGTCCCCCAGGCAGAGCTCTATACATTCTAATTGTTCTCTCACATAGAGAGCAACTCCACCACCTCGTCTTGCCAGCCTATCCTTCCTAAAAAGGACATGATAGAAAACTTTGAAGTTATAAACCTTGAAGAGGCAGATTTGTGCTACTCTACACCTACTCTTGAAGGGAGTCAAGATGTGTATGTGTGATGCAAGGGTCTGAAAGACACTCTAGAATCATGGTCCAGGATTGGCCCCTCTGACCCAACCAGCCCTTGCCTTTTATTTCCAGAAGTATCACTGTAGGTAGCTCTACATGAGAAATTTATTTAAATAAACAAGAGTACAAAAGCATTAATGTGTGCTTTCATTTCATAGGAAGATGTATCTTCAAGATACTTGGAAGAACTGGGCAAACGGGAAGGGAGTCTTCCTCCAGACTATGTAAAATTGTTGAAGGTTAGTGACTTCAAAAAATACATTATTCATGTATTTTTTCTTTCATGTTGTATGTTTTTGCTTTCTATTTACTACAAGATGAATTCTTGTTTTAGAGTAAAGGAGATGGCAAAGATGGAGTCCCACCTAAAATGGATGAACGAGATGAAGTAAGCTTATTTTTGTTCTATTTAAAGGTGAAAATAGCCCAATTATCATTGGATTCCTAAGAAAATTTCGATGCTCCCTGTCTTCCAACAATCCCAGGGAGAAGGGAGGGCTATGGGGTGCCAGATAACATAGATACTGGTGAAACCAGAGAACTCAGCACACATGTTTTTCATAAAGAAGTAGGAATTTTCAGAAGATGACCACCCGGTCTGGAGAGGTTCTCCTTTCCCTCTGCTCTGCCCTAGGGAATCCATATCTGGAATATTATGTCCAGTGCTGGGCTCCCCAATTCAAGAAAGAGAAGGAAATAATGGAGAGAGTCAGAGGTGGCTGCAAATATGCTGAGAGACTGGAGCATGTCTGTGCCTAGGAAAGGCTGAGAACCCTGAGGCTGTTCAGCTGGAGAAGAGCAGCCTGAGATGGAGGGGATCTGATCAATGCTGAGCAAGAGCTAAAGGACCCCTGGGGGGCAAGAGGATGGTTCCAGACTCTTCTCAGTGGTGCCCAGTGACAGATCAAGAGGCAACAAGGGGCACCAACCTGAACCCAGGAGGTTCTGTTTGAGAAGGAGGAAAAAGTTATTTGGTGTGAGGGTAGACAGAGCCTGTCCCAGGCTGCCCAGAGAGGTTGTGGAGTCTCCTTCTCTGTAGACATTCCACACATGCCTGGATACATTGATGGTGCTCTGAGTGACCCTGCTGGAGCACAGGGGTAGCACCAGATGATCTCCAGAGGAACCTTCCAGCCCCCACCACGCTGGGATTCTGGGATCCTCTGACTGAAGCTGAAACAAGTCAAATAAATGATCATAGAGATACTAGGCATAAGAATAAAAAAGGAAATAAATAGTAGCTGTGCATGCAGAAGTCTCTTTGTGATGTTTTTAGCAAATAGAACTTGAATTTTTATATGTAACAAGAGAAGTCTGCAAACCAGCATAATTTTGCTGTTTATAAGAAACAAAAATCTTATCTGAATAATTAATCAGTGAGGGGAAATATCTTTGTTTTTTCTGTGATGGCAACATGTTTCTGAGGTCATTCTGTAAGTAACCTGGGACATTTTAACTCAGTTTGACAGCATTGATATTAGAGTTTTAATAATCATAACCTCATGTGCAATTTCTTGCTCAGAAACCAATGACAGATTATGAGCTTGCAGAAGCCCTGTCCTCTGACTTCACCTGCCATGCTGCCTCTGCTGAAGGAAAGAAGACAAGTCTGACAGAGGTATTGATATTTTTCTTGCCATTGCATGCCTTTATTGCAATGAAATATTGCCATTATTATCTTAAAGTTTCACTTTAAAATGATCTTGACAGTTTTTCTCTTTTTATTCTTGCAAATTTGCCTGTAATTTCTTGTTTTACAGAAACCAAGAGAGGAGGGAGAAATCATTCAAGCACAAGCAGCAAGTTCAGTCAAGACCTCAGCTTCTCCTAAGGAGAAGAATACAAAATCAGAAGAGGTATACATACTCACTCTTTGACTAGTTAACTTCTGATTACAGTTTACAAGCATGTGTTATATTTGATGTGTGCCTGATCTTGTAAAAATGATCATCAATCTTTTCAGCTGTAAACCATGTTTATCATCAAATGTACAGGAACAGTAGGTTGTTGCTGTTACTGAGACTCTACTGTATTTTAAAGATCTCACTTCTGTGGGTCAGATGATTTTCCTTCTGGATCCTTCGGCGGAGTACTTGGGGTTCTTCTGACTTAGAGGCAACAGAGTAGAAAAATGTATATTTTCTTAGCTATGTGTGTTTAAAACTTGGATGTGATATAATTCTGTTACGTTTTACAAACCTCTCTTTTTTCCTCTGTGAAGAGCAAGTGTGACCTTGCATTTTCTGAGTTTTCCATGTCAAAGCATATGTAATAGAGTTAAGTGACAATATGCACTTTTTTTTTTTTTCATTCCCTGCCCCTCCACCCTTAAGAGAAGGTGTGTCCTGGTTTAGACTGTGCTGATCTTATCACATAATTTACCATGTTGTGTGATGTGAAGTTAAGGAAATTGGGTAAAGCCAAACAAAATTAACAGTCTGCTGCTGGCTGTTTGGTTAGTGTACAGCACAAAAGGTATTTAAGGTAAAACCTATGTCAATTTAAAGAAATAATTAAATTATTTGCCTATATTCTTAAACACAGGAAATGAAAGATGATGCAGTGGAAGCTCTTCTTGATACCCTTGGTGGACCTGAACCTGAACCTCCACAAGATCTCACCCCTGTTGTAGAGGTGGCAGAGGTAAAACCTCACTCCTCTTTGCAGCAGCTTTCAGACTCCCATGGAATCCCAAGCATTGTTATATACTGCATGGATGTCTACAATAATAACAGTGAGACTTTCATATCAGAGGCCTATGGAATAGCTGAGTCTTACATGATTAAAAAAATTCAAGGAATTAGGAAATGCCAAGTAAATACAGGTAGAATAGAATATAGTAAGATGGTAGAATGATTAGCTATAGGTTCTGGGGAAAAACCCAAGAACTGGGTACAATTTATAGCAAGCTTTTATTTTGTTGTTTGATTTTTAATAAACTCTCTGGAGTCTTAGTGATTGTACTACTTTTTCTGTCAGACCCCATTATATTTCTAATTTCAGTCTTACCTTTTGCTATGTCTTCTAAGACATTTGTTTTTCTAAACCATTGGATTTTAACAGTAGCCCTTCATTGGTGTCTTAAACAACTTTTTAGGTTAGTTTTGCAAACTCTGCCTATAACCCTACTACCAGTTACTTTCCTCTGTCTTCACTTGCAGCTCAGAGCAAACCAATGACAGGGAAATAGCAGAAAATAGTTTGTTGAGGAGAAAAGATACTGAAGTTCAATTTTGACCAAAAAGACCATGTTGTATTGCAGATTCAGTCAGTCTGGAACATCAGATAACTTAGGGGATGCATTGCTCCATGAAGGATGTCTGGAGAATTTAAAGTTATGTTTCCATAGCAGCAATGGAAAAAAAGGGAGAATTACAGTATAATCTATGATGAAATCCAATAAAACCAAAAAAATTCTAAAAATAACTGCCACAAAGTTACAACTCAGAGTAGTGATAAAGTTTCATCTATGGAATTGGTTATTTAACCATGCTGATTTTAACACAGATATCTTACACGAATAAATTGAGACATTGTAATGTATTGATAAATTGAGTAGTTTTATCTGATATTAGTACTTCAACCAGTGGGCTGAAGAATCTTACATTTAAGTTGAGTGTATTTTGAGTTTTTATTTTCATTTCTCTCAAGTGATTTTTTTTGTTCTTCCTTTGAAGGCAATAGCTAAAGAGAAAAAAGAAGAGAAGGTTGGAGAACGTGATGATACAATACTTCCGGAATACAGGCTAACACCCGAGCTGGTAAGTTTTTCCTATGTCCATTACTCTATAAACAGGGCACTGCATCTGATGCTTTCTCTGGTCATGGAGAGGGAAAGAAGAGGGGGAAAATAAACAAAACTACAGCTTTCCTCCTGTTGGTGATTTCTGTATTTCTAGTTCCCTTTCTTTGTGGGCAACTGAGTTTTTCGGGCAGTCTGAGCAAATTTCTGATGTGCCCAGGTCATCCATTCTTTCTTCAAGAGCACTAGCACTTATTTCTGAGATTACACCTCAGCATTATAAAATCTACCCCATTACAGAAGTGCTCATGGGTATCATCACCTCGTTACATAACCTTCAAACACTATTGTAAAATAGTATGAAAATTACACTAGTTTTTTTGAGATCATCACTTCAAGTGGTGATTTGTTCAAGGTTAAGCATAACTACAGTAGAACTGAGATGTGTTTTCCACATTTTCAGAATGAAAAGTTTGATTGTTACTAGTGTAATTGACATTATATATCATATATGCAAGGTTGCTACATAACTGGCCTTGCTGGAGCCAACTGTTAACACTGTTTTGAAAAAAGCAGTTGTACCCCTCTCCTTAGAGATTTCAGGACCATGTGACTACAGACCTGGGATTTAGGCCCCTTTTTGTTCAAGTGCAGAAGTTTATTGTTTGCACTCCAAGTTTGTTTTTCTACTGGATGAATTCCTGCTGGTATACCAAGGATTTAATTCCTGCTACATGTTGATGGTGATATGAATGAACATTTTTTGGTCTCGTGGCCCATTTGTACTGTGCTGATGTGACAACTGCTTTTTCTTTATCCACTTACCTGGCCATGTAAGGACTTCCCATGTTTTGAGGGATTTCTGCTACGTTCCACTTATTTAATCTTATCCATATAATTTATTTTATATTATTTTGCTGGTGATTATGGTGTATGGCATTTCTTACAACAACTAATGTGTTAATAATGCTTTGTTTTCAGGATAAAGATGGAAAACCAGTATTTCCAAAGCCTGAAGAAAAGCCTCAGGTTAGAAAATGGACAATGCTGTAGGAGTATGAATAGATACCCCCTGTTCTCCCTCGATGTCATCACTTCTCAGTGCCATTACCTAAGTCTCTTGGTCTGCTTGTGTCTTTACTTCCTCACAAAAACCTATTGATCTGGTGTCATGTGAAAGTTGGTTTTCTTGAAATTGGCTGTGAATGAAGAGCTCACAGTGAGATAAAGGTTTAGAGAGTTACACAAAGAAAACCTGTATGGGCAGTTAGTATAAAGTATTGTGTAGGGATCCATTGGAGCTGGACAAGGACAGAGAGAGGCAAGGCAGGAAGAGTTACTGTTTTCTAGGCAGTTTTCTCTCATTGGTCATCAAATAAAGAGGAGCATGACTGCCTAAATGCTTTTTAGATTTAGTGCTTGAAAGAGGAATTCAGACATTATAAGAAGTGAATCCTTACATGCAGGGGATTTTATAGGGACTTAAGGACACCTATTGACAAAGGGAGCAAAGTCCGGGAGGAAATAAGAGAGTCTTTGTTAGAAATGTTACTTTATACATAATGAATTTGACCAAATGAGCCCTAACCAATTTAGCTCCACATAGCAAATGAAAGGCAATGAGTGTTAGCAAAACTTCAGAACGTTTAAATTCAAATATTTAAAAAATGAGAAGTTTGAAGGGTCTGAGTAGCATTAGTAATAGATCACAGAAGTGTGTGATCACATAGTACCAGTTCATGTAGTATCAACAGATTGTAATAGATCACACAGTAGAGAACTAAACCTACCATTTATTCACTTTTCCTTAAAACATATGCGGATAAAACCACAATTGTCAGCAGCAGAGAAAGTCCAGGTGACACTGCCTCTGAGGTGGAAAAAAAATGAAAAAAAAATTGAAATGGAAGAATCATAATCTGGCAGTGCTGCTTTCCACTAACTATGCATGATTTATTACAACATCATCAGGCTATTACAGTCAATGCTATCTACTAAATATTAGCTAGTAATTATTAGCACTCTTGTTTTTTTTTTCTAATTAAGATGTTTTCAGTAGCCCTGTAAACAGTATTGAACGTAATGTTCTCTTCATCATACTGACTTCTGATAACAAAGCAACTGACTCATTCTGTAAAGTGATTTTCTTAGTTTTATGTACTGCAAAATTTGTGTTGTTTTGTCATACATAAAGGATATTTCTATATGTGAAAGTTTAGTGTAGGGTAAAAAGGTTTTCCTGTTTTCTGAGTAGTTGAAGTGTAATTCTTAAAAAAACAAATTAAAACCAGGTGGTGAGTCACCTGCACTACATTTATTTTTTTTTTGGCAGGTTTTGAGTGAATTGGATCTTGTTGATGAATTTTCAAAAGACTTCTCCTGCTCTGCACAACCTGCATCACAATCCAAGTCTAGAAGCACGTCCAAAGTAAGTCTTTCTAGTTCACTGAATATGCTGACACATAGTTTTGTTAGGACTGGGTAATGTTACTGTTCTTTCAAGAAAAATATTTTCTTCTGTTTTGTTTTTTTCCCCCTGTTGCCTTCAGTGGAACATGCACTGTTCACACTTAAGCCTTATTTGAGGGGCTTCTACATTTAAATTTGGAGTTCTGTTTCTTGTTTCATACTGTATTAAAAAAAAAAAATGAGGCCACTTACAGATGCATTTTCAGTTTATAAGCATACTCAGTAAAGTGCCACATAACTGCTCTATTTTAGAAGCCTTTGGATCTGGTGTCTGCAAAAGCTACTAAGGATGAAGCAGTCCCTTGTGTCACCACTTGCATTGTGCAGTCTTCAGCTCCACCAGATCTGTCCTCAGTGAGTAGTCTCAGCTGGAGCTAAGCAAAGCTTGGTGCTTCATCTGTGCAATGGCAGAGCATCTTACCAAGGTGTTTGTTTCAGTATGGCATGTTCTTCTGCCATGGAGGTAGGCCACAAATGCTGAGCACTGTCCAAAGCAGCAGGTTTCCCATACTTCAGTCTAAACATGGAGACAGACTGTGTTACTTGTTCACACAATCACAGAGTGTCTTTTGTTGGAAGAGACCTTCAAGGTCATGTAGTCCAATCTTTGATCCGGCACTTCAAGCTCACCACTAAACCTCACCACTCATGTCCCTGAGCACTAGGTCCACACGCCATTTAAATGCCTCCAGGGATGGCAACTCTACCACTGCCCTGGGCAGACCACCACAGTATCTGATAATAATGACACCACACTGTCATTTAAGTGAAGAAATGTTTCTCAATATCCAGCCTGAACCTCTCCTGGTGCAGCTTGCAGCCATCCCCTCTGCTTCTGTCACACATCACCAGGGAGAAGAGGCTGTTTCCCTCCTAACTCCACCTCCCTTCAGGTAGCTGTAGAGAGTCAGAAGGTCTCCCTTCAAGTCTCCTCCAGACTAAACAACCCCAGCTCCCCCAGCCGCTGTTCTCAGGGCTTGTGCTTCAGGCCCTTCACCAGCTTCACTGCTCTTTTCTGGACATGCTCCAGCACTTCTGTGTACTTCTTACAGTGAGGGGACCAGAACTGAATACAACATTTGAGGTGTGACCTCCCCACTGCCGGGTACAGGGGAATGATCACCTTCCTGTTCTTGTGGCTATGGTGTTTCTGACACAAGCCAGGATGTTGGCCACCTACCTGCACTGCTGGCTCATGTTCAGTTGACATCAACCAAGACCCCCAGGGCCTTTTCCAACTTGCCGTTTTCCAGCGACACATCCCCCAGTCTGTAGCTCACCATGGGGTTGTTGTGACCCAAATGCAGGTTCTGAAGGAGAAAGCTGTGGGAGACAGTGTCAGAGGCTTTGCTGAAGTCCAGGTAGACAATGTCCACAGCTCTTCCTTCCTCCACGAGGCAGTCACCTTGTTGTAGGAGATCAGGTTAGTCAGGCAGGACCTTGCCTTCCGTAAACCCACAGGATGACTGGGCCTGATCACCTGGCTGTCTTGTATGAGCTATGTGATGTCACTCAGGATGACCTGCCCCATAACCTTTCCTGGCATTGAGGTGAGGCTGACAGGTCTGTAGTTCCCAGGATCTCATTTGTTTTTGTAGATGTCACATTTACAAGCTTCCAGTCGACAGGGAGCTCCCTGGTTAGCCAGGAGTGTTGATAAATAATGTTCACTTTTAATAGATTAGAAGGCTTAAAAGCCTCATTTTTTTTTTTCCTTTTTAATGGTAGCCTTTGAGTGAAAATGATCTTTTAGAGGGTTTAATGGAAGGATTTTCCTGTTCTCCATCTCCATCTGCAGCATTATTGACACCAACTGGAACCAAGGTCAGTAGACTTGATTTCTGTAAATTTGTTCTATTTTCAGATTATTCCAATAATCTCAATATATTTATCTGCTTCCCTTAAATTTAATATAAACTTCCTTGAATAAAATTCAGAGCTAAAAATGTAAACTATTTTTTGCAATAAATTAATAGGAGAGTTGGGCTTTAATAGTAAAACAAACCCATAGATGATTTAGTTGTCCTTTCTTTTCACAAGTTGCTTGCCTATGTAATGCTTTGCATTGAGAATTTTAAAAGGGCTGTTTGGGAATGTGGATGGGATTGGTGAATTCTTAGGTCCTCTGAAGTCAGAGGAAACCTTCCTCCAACTGAAGCTATGACAAGATGTAAGTAACCCAGTAGCTGAGGTAGAAGGTGGAATGTCAAAAGACTGCAGTGTGAACTGTTGCACAGCACTTTTCAGGAAGAGTTGTCAGTCTGAAACAAGTAGAGCTTCTAAAGAGAAAGAAAGTTCTAGAAAAAAACCCCAACTATATGAGGACTACACTGGAGATGGGTGGAATTTGATACATATTTTTTCTGTTATCCTATGTGCTAGTGATGATAAAGCTGTGCCTTTTTTTTCAGAAAATGAAGGAGGGTGTGAAGCCCGCAGGTTCCGAAGGCACAATTTCTGCTGCGACAGTTTCTTCAGTGCAGGCAGCAGCTCCTCTGGCTTCTACCTCAGTATGCAACCTGTTTTCTCAATCCTTACCTTAAACTAAGAACTGACTAATGAGGAGAGGTGGGAGAAGGTTCTGCTCACTGCCTGCCTTTGAAACCTTCTCACCTGCACTGAGACAAGGAGATGCCCTGTACTGTGCTGGTTCCTCTAAAGTTACTGAGGACATCAGGATGGTGCATTTCCTGCCAATGGGCTGGTGTGAGCAGCCGCCCACCATCAAGTGGCTTCATTTGTAGGCTTGTACCTTTAGTCGAACCACACCTTTATTCTTCTGGTTAGGTAATGAAAATATTTAAAAGAGTAGTCGTGTAGTCGTTGCCATAGTCGCAAATTTGTCTGTTAAGCCTGTAGAAGGAAGAGTTGAAGGTTAATGGCAAGACAGGCAACACCATGACCTCCTTTTAATACTGAGAGAACTTACCTGGTTTCACTTACTGGTAATGCTTGTGGTTCATTATTTCTCCACTCGATCCATTCAGTGGGAGCTCCCTCTCATGTCCCCAAACTGATTTGAAAGGGGAGTATGAAGCTCATCCCACACAGGTTTTAGGCAGTTTTAAGGATTTAAGTTGGGGATTCTTTTTTAAGGTTTTTGTTGTTGTAGTTGGTTTTAAGGTGTTTGGTTTTTTTTCCCAACCATTGTTTTCAAACACTGGTTGTATGAATTAGCCAAAGACTGTATATATTATGAAGATAAAAACATGAATTATTTTTAATTCAGACTGACACATCCTCAAGAGATAATTTACAGGGATGATGATGTTTGCAAAATGAGTGACAATTAGAGAGCAACAGTCTTTCCACAGAACTGTTCTCAATAGATCAGTGTGGATTATATGTAAGAAAATAAATCCATTAAAATAAAACCCATAACCTCTTCTTGAAGTGTAGTTCTTAATTCCTCAGCCATTGCACTGTTGTAATTACCAAGGGAGGGCTGATGGTTCACTGTTCATTGATGCTTACAATTAGTCTGTACTTATATTAGCTTGATGAATTAAATTACTTTTACAATGGATGTGCTTCCGGGCATGTATTTGTACTTTTTCAGGGAGGAAAAGAGGTGGATGAAGCCTTGGATCTCCTGTCTGATTCCCTGGGACAGAGGGAACCCAACCCAGATGAGAACAAACCAGTTGTGGATAAAGTAAAGGTAACAAAGAGTGTTTTGAAACTTGTGCATCTAAAAAATAACTCAAACAAGCAAACAAAAAAAAAAGAGATACTTGCTACGTAGATTTTTTTTTTCAGTGGTGCACTGCATTGCTTTTTACATTGTTATAGGAGTATATGGTATGTGATTGTCAGATGTGGAAGTAAGATGACTAGAAAAAAACACTAACGTATGCCTATGTTGTCTTGCATGCTGGCACATCAACCACTCTTCCATCAGCTATATTACTTGGGTATTTTGTCAAAAAATACTGAATTAGTTAATACACTTTAGTTGCTTACAGGTAACTGCTGAAATATCACAGGAAATGTGCAATAATTTTATTTCAGTTCCTTTTATTGTCAGTATTCAAATGAATTTTTCAGGCACCTTCTTGGTGCTTCTTGGCATCTCTTTCTAAAAATAGTTTTGTGTCCTTTTTTTCAGTCTTTGATGTTTATAACTCCACAAATACCAAGTTCATTGGCAAATGTGTTCATTTAATCCAAACGATTTTTACACTTGCTTGTTTATCGTTGTTTTCCCTTTATTGAATCTTCATAGATCTGTATAAAGACCTTTCTGCTAGTGACAAACCCAGACACATTTCTGCATACTACCAGCAGTAATGCTAAATTGTAAATTGAGATGGTTAAGGTAAAGGACATTACAAGAAAAACAAAAAGCTACCATCAGCTGCCCATGAATAAATTTAGTCTGGAACTCAGATGGAGATACTAATCCCAGACCAGCTCCAGTGCAGAGGCTGTTGGCTCTGCACCTTGCCATATCCTGATGGGTGAGATCCCAGCAGTTCCTTGGGGGAGCTGCAGGAGACCAGCTTTTTTCATTAGTTCTTCTTTACAAAGTCATGGAGAATGCTTATGTTCAAAAAACAGTCCAAAAAAACTCCAAAGAGATCGTTAAAATACCTGTATTAACAAATATGAAAATATTCTTCAACAATATGCTTAAAAACAACTTGCATCCAAGCCAGGCACTATGTTTGGCATGTGTCTGGTGTGTCGGCCAGAAACCAAAGCAGTATAATTGAAAAATAAACATAGTGGAAGAAAAGGAGATTGGAGCCAAGTGGGGCAGGATGCTCACAACCTCTGCCTCTGTTGGGTTTGAACTTGACTCTGGCTCCCAAGCCCGGTGAGAAGTGGAGGCCATTCAGATGAGTTTGGGTGGGAAATGGGTTCGAGTGCTGGGTTCTGTGGAAGGTTTTGACTTCTGCAATACCTGACTCGTGGGTCAGGTATTGCAGAAACCTCCGTGCTGTGTTCAAGCTGTAGTGCATGGGTGAGATGCGATGTGTTGTTAAAGAATGGCTCCCTTTAGTCACATTGCTGAAAGGCAGGACTGTAAGCAAACATAATTTCTTATTTTTTCTGTTGGGCTGTTGTGTATATATATGTTTAAGTTACTAAAGGTGTGCAGTTCTTGAGAGATAGTAATTTTAATACTTTCAAGTGTGAAAAAGCACTTCATGGTGAAAGCAACAATTTTCTTCTGTTAATTTTGAAATTTAAAATGCACAAAAGGCATCTGTCCTGAGTTTAGTGAGATCACTGACTTACTGTTTGCTAATATTTCTCACATAAATACTAAAGTAATTAACAAATCAAATGCTTTCAGGAAAAGGCTAAATCTGAGCACAGAGACAAACTTGGGGAAAGAGATGATACTATCCCACCTGACTACCAAAAACTTCTGGAGTCGGGTGAGCAGGTAAGAAAAACCTTTGTTATTTTTTATTTGTGACACCATCATTTCTGCACATAAGCCAGACTGTCCTCCTCGGAATTACGAGAACAGAGAAGCTGAATAATTGAGTGTACATTACATTTATGTTTTAGGCTTGAACATGTAAATATCCTATGCTTAGAGTAGCTCTTCTTTCTTCTTTCCAAGGGTGAACCAGTGAAGCCCACGGCAAAGGGTGATGTGAAACACAAAGAACAAAAGGTAACATATATGGGACTTCCATTCAGTGTCTGCCTCACTCTGTGTGCTCTGGTCTTCTCAGAGCAGTGTTTGTAGGAGTCAGTCATTATAAAGTCTCACCAAATGCAAAGTCTCAGAAATGCTGAATGTACAGAATGTAACAGTGGCAGTGTGGATAATAAAACATTTGTGAAGAGTAGCTTTTCACAGTAAACACTGTTTTTATGCACAGCTACACTAGAAATGTTCAGGTCCAATATTCAAAGAAACTATCTTGTCTTGGAGACCTCAAATAAACATCTCTGCTCTAACATAGGTATAGAGCTTGGGTGTGGTGGTTTTTTGTTAAGAAAGAGATCATTAAAGCAGACATAAATTCCTGGAACATTAATTTGACAGTGGGAAGTAGTGCATATTGTGTGACCTCAGAATTAAATCATTGCAGATGCCTGCAGATGACTCAGCGGCTATTGATGCTCTCTCAGGTGACTTTGATACATGTGCAAAGGCTCCTGCCACACCAAAGCGCTCAAAGGTAGGACATTTCCTGCTAATAACTTGGGAAAAAATAAAACAATCTTCCATCACTCTGTGTAGGTTCCTCACTAGGCAATAGCTCAGTTTAGGTTTATCAGAACCCTTGTGGGAATGTGCTGTCCAGGCATAGTGATTGTGTTGCTGCTGTAATGGAACCCTGATGCATCTTGCTGAGTACTAAATGTTTGGAAAAAGGAATGTTTGTGTATTTAGAGTCATTTAGACAGGTGAGAAGGGTTTGGAGGAGGAAGATGAGCAGAGTTTGGCAGCCGTTTTTGTACAGATTAGTGTTCAAAATGTCTTTTTCAATGGTTGCAAGTAGGACCTAGCAATAGTTGTTGGCTGGGGCTGAGGAGCAGTTCAGGAGGGTTTTGCAAAGATAAATTCTGGGAGTAGAAAATAATTTTAGATGTGCTGGGGAAAATAGTAGAGCTGACAGAAAATATGAAAGAGGAACAGACTAGAGAGATCTTGTACTGAGAAATGGAGCATTTGTTTGTCATACAATCATCTTAAACATACCTGACAAACTTGTCAGACTTCTCCCAGAACAGTGCTGCACATATGAGATTATATTATATAAACTGTCAGTGGAAACTACATGAATCTGAAGCTCACCAACATCAGGATGCTGTTTCAGAAAGGATGGTTATGCTGAAACATACTGTGAAGAAGTGGACTGAGATTTGGCTCAGATGTGAAATGATTCAGTGACAGATGGGCTTCTTGACGGCTCTTCACTCTGTGTTTGTTAATTGAGCTTGGACAGAAGGAGAGAGTCCTGTATGGCTTTGAGACATCCAGTGTGACACTGCAGTTACCTTACGTATTTCCCTGGCAGAGGAGCCTATGGTCTCTCTTGGGGCACATGGTAGGATAGTGGACTCTTTGTTTCCTGCAGGTGATCAAACCATTCAAGAACCAGTAGCTCAGTCCGTTGGCCATTTGCTCTCTTACCCTGTAGCACATACTAAGCAGAAAGGAGGTTTGATGTTAACTATGTTGAAGGCCAAGTGCAAGGTCCTGCACCTGGGTAGGGGCAACAACCCCAGCACTGTGGGCAGCATATGGATGCCCCTGTGCTCCTAATGCTCTGGGGAGACCCCCTGCAGTGCTGGGTCCAGCTCTGGAGCCCTCAGCACAGCACAGACAGGACACTGTTGGAGTGGGGCCAC
>JANHGL010013550.1:0-14014 GCA_024611195.1 Ceyx melanurus
GCTTCCCGGCGCTCCCTCCCCAGCGCTCCCTCTCCAGAGCCGGCCGGCCCGCGGGCAGAGGTCAGGGCGCCCGGCCGGGGGAGGGGGGAAGCGGGTCAAGGCCGCTGCGGAGGGGAGGGGAGGGGAGCGGCCTCCAGCCCGGCACCTATTGTTTCCCTGCCCCTCTTCTCCCTGCCGAGCCAGGAGAGAACGCTCCGAGTGCTGCGTCTTCATTGTGATGAGGGGCTGGCTCGAAAGGAGTTGCCTGAAAAGACTGTATTGACAGAAATTCCCACAGCTGGAGCCGAACCTGAGATGGAGTTAAATCACCAAATACGTTTAAAGAGGTTTTAGATGTGATTCACGTGTGGTTTCTCACAGCTGTGTCTGTTGGCTGGAAGGGGCTTGGGCCATTGTATAAACTCTGGAATCCGCTCTGGGGCTTGCCTTTGTTTTTTAACCTGCAGAAATTCATCTTGAGACTTCAGCCGTTGTATTTGGCTTGTGTTGGGTATATTCGGATATCCTTGAGCAATTGTATTTGATCTCTGTTGTCCCTGTGTGTCCTTTTTTGTTTCTCCCAGTAGTTACGAAGGGGGAAATGCTGTTTCTTTCTAGGATACCTGATAAGGTATTTATAAGTTATCTTTGCTGAGGGAGTTTGAATGAGTGGGTTTTGCTGATGAAGTTTTGATTGGATGGGTTATTTGAAGAAGGAAATTCCTCAGAGGCCTCGTCTACATTAAGCAATTAAATGATTGTTTTTATCCAACAGCACAGCTCCTGTACCAGCAGCTCTAGTTATACAGGTGAAGGTCAGTTATACTTTTGCCCTACATCTGTAAGTGTGCCACATTAGAGCTTTACAGTTCCAAGGCCAGAAGAGATCCTATTTCTTGGGTCACAAACTCTGGGAGGTGTTGAAAGACATCCTGAGAGTGATTCAAGAACTTGGAGGGGGGGGAGGCAAAACCTCAAGTTCTTTTAATAGCACCAACCTAAAACAATATTCCCTTTAGAACTAAAGTGGAGAGAGAAGGAGGAAAGCACAAACACACATAACTCTTCTTACATGAAAAGGAAAAACAAAATGATGCTGGATTTTATTTTTCATACTCAGAAAGTGTGCTACTGGATAACTTTGAATATTCTGGCAGTGCCTGCAAAGTTCAAGAAAGCAGGTAAAATCAGCCCTGTGGTAGTGCACAACCCAGACAGATAGCTGCAAGCCCTGTCACAGATAACATTTGCAAAGTGCTGTGCTGATTTGGATGCTTGGCTCTGGATATTGGTGAAATGGGATCTCTCCAGCTCTCACAGCATAGGATGAGAAGCAGTGGCCGTATAATTTCAGGATTAGGAAGAAGACTTTCAGGTAAAAGATGTGCATAGGTGTGCATTATTTCAAGTTACCTAGGTAAAATTGTTTTTCCTGGGGAAAAAAGGCAGTTGTTCTGGGAAAGCTGGCTGGTTTAACATTGCTCACATGCATGGGTTTTCAAATGTGGAAGAGCACCCTGAATAAAACTCTCACTGTGCTGGACCCAGGTGGTGTCTTTATCATCAGCTGTGAATTTATTTATTTCTGTTTTAACTGCAGCTAGTCAGCGTTTTTAAACTGTAACCAGGCTCCAGCTTGTATGCAAACAAATCCCTCTAACTGAGCAGAACTGCAGCAAGCTACTAATGTTTAGAAGTCATTTCTCAGAAATCCCAAGTCACTGCAGTGTACTTCTGTTGTGGCAGGAGCAGTGGAAATGCTGCTGGTGGTGAGATACCAGCAGCAACCACACTGCTGATTAGCTCTGCACTGAGCTGGACACTGCTGAAGCAGCACTGGAAGAAACCAGGCCCGCTTGTACTTGCAGAACAAGTTGTTGCCATCAACAGTCAAACAGCAGCAGCTTTAGCACAGCATCAAGGTTTAAGAAAAATCATAATGAAGACAAGAACTCAGCTGAGTGAACCAGCAGGACAGTATGCATATGGAGATGTTCCTGTGGGAGATAAAGCATAAGCCCTGGTCTCGTTGGAAAAACTAATGTGCAAAGAGCTAAAGCATGAAATTATGGTGTACCAGTGAGTTCACAGTGGGAAATGTGTGCTGCTTCCCTTTCAATCCCTGTTTTTTTTTCATAAGCTATTGCAGTGAGAAGTGAAACAGCTGCAGCAAAGCCTCACAAGTGACACCACTCCTGTGAACTGTTGTAAAAAAGAAAATGCAGATATGTTTGTTAATGGAAAGCGTTGTACACGTGAAGCATGTTATAAACAGGATTGTGTCTGAGCTATTGTCAAGGTGTCTTCTATTTAAGGTATTGCATAAAGTTACCCAAAACCATTAAATTTTCCTCTGTATTCTGAGATTTTTATCATTTACATAGTGAGAAGACAGAATCCTGTCTGAGGAGTTTCCAGTTGAGCCCAGCACTGCTGCAGCTAGTCCCACTGAAGCCAGTGGCAGAGTTAGATGTAACTCTATAGAAATGGTCAGGTACTGGGTAAGGAATAATAGTTGAGTGAAGCAAAAGAACAGAGAACAGAAACTGCTTTATTTGCAAGTGATAATGAAAACCAATTTTTGCTTCTTTCCTTACTGAACAATGTTCTTTTCTTTTCTAAGGTGCTTAAGATAACCAGGCTACCATAAGCCATTACTGGGGTTGTTTGCTCAGCACTCAAAGTGTAGTGTGCATTTTACAGAACAAATAAGATAAACGCCCTTCCCTGGAGAGCTTGCAAGCTGCATTTTGTCACAGGTGAGAGCAACAACTGCAAGAGAGCTCCATAAAGGAGAAACACAGACAGACAAGCAGGCCTTTGCAATCCTGTTCCCTGAGACACTTGGCTAGTGCAGGTCACACAGGCAGCTCCTTCCATAGGGAAGGTTTGCAGGAAGGTAGGGTCATGCTCTGCTGCTCTCCTGGCCAGCTGCCCATGTGGTTTCCAGAATGTTCATTTTCTGAGGCAGCAGGCACCTGATGTGTAGTGCCACGCTGTATAAATCAGTGCAGTGAAAGATAAGCCTGAGATTATCAAAGTGACCCTTCTCGTGGCTTCCCAAGTGTGCACACACACATTTCCAGAGCAGTGATTTTGCATAATGCAGTACAAAAGCTTGTGTTAGAGCAACACCAACGTGGCAAACCTGGGTCAACAAACTGCAGTCCTTACATAGTTGACACACCCACTGAGGTGAATGAAGCAGCTGGAGTAAGGATTGCAGCTTTGGGCACTACAAACACACGTGAGGCAGGGAAGGAAAAGAAGTTTTTCAGTGCACTATATCTCACCCACATGAATTGCACACACTGTGTACATTGAAATATCAGTTTTGTAGCCCAGTTGGCAAACATAGTCCCCATGGGCTACATGAGCAAACTCATGCTGCAGGAAAAATCTTTGCTGTATGCTTAGATCCCACACTTCTTTTTGTAAGAGCTTATATTTAATAACCTTGACCTCTTTAAAATATAAGTAAAGGAGGTGGGAGGTTGGAAGTAGAGGGGGAAAGCAGGACAACTGTGGCAAATTATGTAATTGGGTTTTGGAAATCTTCAGGTTTTCAGTTCAATTATCCTTGCTCTACTTTTAGGGAGAGGGGATCACAAAACAGTATAAATGGCAGCTATCTTAATGTGTCTTACCTTTGTATTGAATTACAAAAACTGTCAAGAAAATTCCCTTAAGGAAGGTGCTTAATTGTTTAATTATTTATAGAAGGTCTTTCGAAGTAATTTATTGGTAAAAGCTCCTCGGGACAAGACCCCTGGAGTTATATTTGTATTCATAAAACAGACAGTGTTAGGGTCTTTCTGCAGCAGCATTATTTGTAAATATTATAAAGATGCTTAGATAGAAGTGACACAATTACTTGGTGTTTACGGTAGCTCTCCCATCAGTGGTCCAAACTAGGCTATTAGTTACAACAATGTGTAATCATTTCAAGGCTTTTTTGAGCAAGATGTAGTGGGTGTTTGGTCCTGTAATTAACCTGCTGCAATTGGCCACGCATTCCCTCCACCCTATAATTATTTGACTAAAATAATAACGACATTCAAAGCATATATTGTATAGAAAATTAAAAGAGCATTCATTTTAATTTGTTTTCACACTCACACAATGACTGTAACTCATACATAAATTTCATGTAGAAGCAGAAGTTGTTTGGCCTCATCTGAGCACTTTTTGTTAGAACAGTTTGATTTGGAACCAAACTGGGACAGCATGCCGTGGGCTTCTTGTTTTTATTTCACTTTTTTAGAACAAATCTGAAAGTACCAAAAGGATTTTCACTTAAAGTACCTAAGCACTGAGATTAGAATATAATGGATGTTAAATTATTTGCTTCAACAATTACTGTTCTTTTAAATCATATAACATGATTCAATCCTGTATGTGTAGAACTGTAGCTTCAAAAAAAAGAACAACCTTGGGAAGATTTTCAGTTAAAACATCAGTGTAAATCTGTGAAATATAAGAGCCTGTTCAGAAAATAAAAAGGCCAGGCCTTCCCTTGGCAGGTTTTCCTTTTAATGCATCTTCATTCTTGAGGCCTTTGTCCAGAACAAGTGTGGAATAGAAGTGAGGTTTGTATGTGCTAACTGAAAGCAACAGAAAGCATTGGGCAACTCCTCTGTAGAAACTTGCAGTGGGGGTTATTTTATTTAATCTGAATTGTCTGACACGGAGAGGATGAGTGTAGACCCCTCCATAGAGTGTGGAGAGAAGCATCCATTTCCAAAAAGCAGTTTACAAATATCTTGTGACAGGCTTAAGGTCTAACTTAGATGTTTAGAGAGAGAAATGCATTTAATTCTTCGAGCAATGCTGCCATCCCCCAGCTTCTTCAATGCTTCAGTCTTTTCACTGTGACAAAAGCTTCACTTCCAAGCCCACCATTGCTTTAGCCAAGGATGCCATTTTTGTGTGGTAGAGCTGTACTGGCCATCTCATTTATACAAAGACAAGGAGTACCCTGTCTGCATTGAAACCAGAGCCATCAAAGTCACTGAGGGACCTGTTCTGCAGTTTATGGATGTCCCAGCTTAGTGCTGCCCACTGCCTGAAAAAGGGAATGGCTGCAGGGGGACATATTAGGGAGTATATTTACATTGCAAAATGTGAAATAGAGACACTTGGGCTACATTTAAAAGCATGTCCTTTTCAGCCTGCTAAACTTGTCCATGTGAAATTCTCTCCTGCCTCACCTAGACTGCTGGCTGGGATGTGCTCAGCACCCCATCTGAGCAAAGGAATACTCAATAATTACACTTGGAAATGACCGAGCCCTGACTCTTCTCCTTCTTCTGAGACGAACCTTTAATTCCAGGTTGTGTATTTTTAACTCAAACACCTTTCATCCCATGCCACTCCTCGATTGTGGGAAGAGACCCAGCCAAAATCACAAAGCTACATCCCTCAGAGCCTTCTAAATTCACTGCAGTCATGAAGCTTGTGAACTACAAGCCTATGTGTGCTGTGACCTCTTCTTGTTACTCTAACCACAAGCATCACATTTTTACTGTATTCTGCATCTTTCTCCTTTCTGTCATATCATTAAATTCCTTTTCTCCTTGCTGTGCTGGAATGTCAGTATTACTTGGAGGCAAGGACCATCTTCAGTTAGCACAGCTCAAAACAGTAGGGGCAAGATGCATCACCACATAGTAAATAATAAAGCTTGCTGGAAAGCAAGTGTGGCTACCAGACACTGGTACAATATTTATCAGCATTTTGTATCCTTGGGTCTTTCTCCCATGAGTGCAGTTTTGTACCACAAGGAATGGAAAACCCAAACCATCTCCTGGCAGTACAGGCAGGCTGACACAGTGGCAGGCAGAGTTTGTTGTTAATGTTGACATGTACAACATGCAGACTCACAGGTAATTGAAGAAATGTGTACTAGTGTCCTTAATATTACCCAGCAAGGCACTGTGGGTCTATTTAAGCACATCTTAAAAACAGTATGCCTAGTAAGCACCTTCAGCATCAGCTACTCAAACCAAAACCCCACCACCACCAAAAAACACAAGCCATGACCTGTTGGGAAGCAGATTTGACATAAAGTACATGTCCAAGATATATATCCCAAGGAAGATGTTCCAAATCCATCATTGTAGGCTAATCAAATGAGACAGCAAGAATGAAAAGATTGTTATAGGCAAAGATTATGGAGGAGAGCAGCTGTCTGGGTGAAGGAACTCCTGCAGTGCAATACTTCTACATTTAAAAACTGGAAGATCACCACTTCAACTATTTCTGACTCGAGTTAGAAGCACATGCACAGAAATAGGCACCTAGATTAATGACCTGTTTTCCACAGTACTGTAAATTCACCACCATCAAAGGCACCTTTGAATCTTCACTGACAAATTTACACCACGAGGCATAGAAAATAAGTCCTTTTCCTCCTAATAGCATCTATGTGCATATGGGAATTCAAGAAATGCTCCTCAAGAAAACTGCCCAACATGATTATGGTAGCTGGGTGTAAACTGCCCAGTGTAAGAAAGCTGGAGGTGCTGCTTCAAAGCTGGGACTCAAAAGCTGCCAGGCTGCAGGTTATCCCTGCCAGGGGCTCTGCCTGCTCAGCCCTGTCCACAGGGCATGGCAGACCAGCCACTCTGGACCCATGTCCGTTGCTGCAATGTGTCCACGTGGGGCTGCACTGGCTGCTTTGGGGACCACCAGCGAGGATGTTGTGGCAGCAGAAGGTTCAGGAAGCCTCCCCAAGCATGCTGCTGAGTCAGGGGGTCAGTCTGGTGGGTCTCTCTGCTGTAGCAATGATATACTTACTAAAATAGCAGCAATTTAAAGTTAGAGCAGCATAGTCATCCCTAAGCACAGGCACTTTTTGAATAGGGTGTTCTGAAATACCCAGCCCATGCTGGATTTCCTTGCAATTATTTGCCCTAATCTGGCCATCAGAATTACCATACTGTGAGCAGGCAGTGTGGTGAGATTACAGCTCCTTCACACTGTAACTTCTGATGGACAGTGGGCTAAGAATACATCACAGGTTAAGAAAACATGATATAAAATGCCCTGCTGCAGGCATCAGCAGTGACACAAGTGCCTCAGTGCAGAGGGAGAAATGGAAAGACTGGTCTGTATGACAGTAGGTTATGAGGCAGAGAGAGCGGCAGATCTGTTCTGGCTTGTTTAAAACAAGCTGTAGAATTTAAGTCAGATGATCTTTGGATTAATTCAGTGACTTATGTCTGGTGAAGTCCTATCTTTCATTAAGACTTGAACTGAAGATGGCAAGAGACAGAGGATAAAGAACCTCACGGGGTTTGTTCCAGCTGTTAATCATCCTCACTTCTAAAAGGTGTGTTGTATTCAATCTGTCCAAATTCAACTTCCAGGCACTAGCTCTTGTCAAGCTTCTTGGTTCAATAGCCCTCTTGTACTTCCCTTTTTTTTTTTCATTTTAAAACAAATCTTGCCTGCTGGATTATAAAGATAACACTTGATCTTCTTTTTTAACTAGCTAAACAGATAACCCTCTCTCTCACTGTAACACACTTCCTCTAGCTTGGAAGTAAACACCAAGGCTTGCAAACATTCTGAAGTGGATGCCAGCATGCAACAAAGCAGCAATTTGTCTTTCCAGCTGTAGGAGCTGAAGCACTCACTGCATCCTTTGGGGACTCCTGGCATGAAGGTTGGCTCTGCCTGTATCAGGCCATACTTCTCACATCAAGTTCTCCTTGAATCTTTGGGCTTTATTGCATTGTTTCAATTGAGAGTCCAGAACCTTGCCAGATGAGTAAAAGGAAGGTATATGTTAAGATGGTATTCCTTCATGTGTGCAGTAGCATTCTCTCTAGCCATACATCTTTTTAACAAATGTGAAATATTTTAAGGAGCAAATATTTAAATTCTATTCACAGTAATACAACCCATTTCGTTCCTTAAAACCAGGCTTTTTGATGTCTGGAAATGCAAAATAGTTTATATATATAAAAAAAAAATCTCTAAATGGAAATCAATATATATAGTCAATATTATTTTGGGGTTTTGTTTGTTTGTTTTTCCATGTCATGCTTTTAGGCCAAGAAGTGACATGTTAAATTACATCGGGGTGGTCTAAAGCTAAGTCCTAATGATGTGATGAGTTGCTTATAGAAAAATATGCTAAGGACATCCTCTTAAGGAAAGAAGTGGTGGTTGTTTTCAGTGAATCACAGACTGGTTGCAGTGACTATCTATGTCACTATCTGTGTGGTTATCTATGGTAACTCTTCTTTTGTGAAGGGTTATAGACCACTCTCCTGCTTGTTAAAACACAGTAAGAGCACTACTGCACATCAGAGCACTGTCACTGGTAAAAATTCCTGTGATCCATAGCTGTGTTCAAAGATCACTTTTGGAGTTTCTTCCTCAGAACAAGATATGATTCAAGAAAGAGAAAAAATATGCAGGGATATGAGATGTGCTTTCAGAAATATTTACAAGGTCTCCCAAAGTCCCAGTTACTTGCATTTGTCCCTGGAAAGTAGATATACCAGTGCTACAGCCTTTCAGCAAGGGTGAGAAAATGAAACAGATTTAAAGAAAATAGTAATTTACTATGTGACATACAAATAGTCTTAAGCTCAAAGGACTTCATTAGACTGAGGAGTAAAAAAAATGTCTTCAGAAATTAGTATTCCTTTTAAATAGAATTCTTTTCCTTAAGGAACATCTTAAAGAGACTGCAGCTGTGCAGCCTTGCTGTGATATCTGTACAGCAGCCTGTTGGATTAACAGTACAGGAGATTTCAAAGGGTTATTCTGGTTTTTCCACCAGTGCTAGAAAAATAAAATTACACAAGACTCAGAGTGAATGAAGTAGTTAAGAACCCAGCCTAACACACTACAATGACCTTCTTGGTACCAGTTGAATGTCTTTATGAGCAAAACTATGATCCGTAGCCACTGATGTAAATGGATTTGATAGTGGCTGGAGCAAAACCAAAACTGAGTCCCATGTGTGGTTCAAGACTTTTTGCAAAGGGATTTGGCACACAATGCACAGACAAAAGCAATGTTGAATGTGCAATAGATACACAGAGAAGGCACAAGAGTAGGATAAAATAAAAGGTTGGCCATTTTAGAAGAAAGTCTCCTTTCCAATTCTACCCTTTACACTTTTCCTGTTCTGTTTTCCTCCTCCCTTCCTTCTTCCTTTCTTTCTTTTCCTGCTCTTCTTTTCCTTGCCTTGCCTGTTCTGGAAGTCAGGTATATGTTTGCTGAGGTCCTCTTTACTAAGGATATAACTCAGCTCATATTAACTTATACATAAGCTTACATAGCTTTCCTGGTTATGGATATTTAGATGAAGTCAGGCCTTAATTAGGATCTTCAAGGATTTCCCTGGCTACTAAGAAGAACTCTACACTCACTGTGGCTTCTCTGATGTGAAAAAGATAGGCTCTTGCAGAGGGTACTGCAGGGCAGGATCCTCACCTCACTGTTGTGAATCAACCCCTGGAAATGCTGCTCTTCCCTGGTTTTGAGCAATAATAGGAAATCCTTTCCACACCACGTGCCTTAAGTCTCATCTTATGCCCCTTTTGTACAGAAACTCCCAGGCTAGCCCTGGAGCTTCAGTCACCATCTGTGCTGTTCAGGTGTCTCTGGCCTCAACAGGGCTGGAAGGCAGGAGCAGAGAAGCCCAGGGCAGGGCAGCAGGTGATGTACCCCAAGCTCACTACTAATGTCAGCCACAGCAAATATCCCTTCAGTGGCCTTTCCTGAGGAGAGAGTGCTGAATAAAAGCTGAGGTTGAGTTTATCATACTAAGTTTTCTTTTAGGATAAGCATGGCACATGCATAAGAGCAATGAGAAAAGGGAGAAGATAGAGCTGTGTGTGCACTAGAGACTTGCTGTGGTGGATCCTCCATCACTTGGAATTTTCAGGGCTATACCTCAATCTACCCTGCTTTGGCACTCACCTTGTTCCTGCACCTAAGTACCTAATGGTGCCAGGTTCCTGAACAAATGCCTGTGCTGCTCCTTAAACAGGGCAAAAGGAAATCCACGTTCTGTGGAGGGAAATCCTGTCTGACAAAATTTGAATATCCAACTGAGACAGACAAGTTGCCTTGTGGGAACACTCCTCTCCTCTGACATGCCCAGCCGGTGAGTTTGACTACATTCTTGAAACTGCCATACCTCAAAGAGTGGGCATAAACCTGCCACTGACTACTGAGTAGCCACTGACTACTGAGTCTTTCCAGAGATGAAGCAAGAGTCAGATCATGATCTCAGTCTGACTTTCTCTTTGACAGAGCTTTTCAAAATAATGAGCAAGCCTAATAGCTGCTTATGAAAATTAAGGTATGAAAATTAATCATAATGTTCATCCTCTCTTTTCATCCAGCTATCAAAACTGTGAGTGAACTTAGAAACTCCCATTTTACAGAGGAGGAAACTGATGCCTAGTGAATCAATGAAGCAGAAAGAGGAGTCAGGCTCCTGACTACTCCTCCCTACCTGTTCACCTACTACATCTTCCATAGGTATCTACCAACTGCTCTTAGCTGGTATTTGTGAGGCATGTTAGTAAACACAGCTATTCTTAGCTGCCCTTGGGCATAATACCTGTGAAGTACCCTAAATATGTCTAGAGACCTAGGCAAATGCTGGTCCAAATGGCTCCCATGCCTAAGGGACTATGGAGAAGGTGGAGAGGAGGTGGAAATGCATTTTCCATACTCAGCAGCAGCCTCAGCATGCCACCTGCCTGGCCATCATCAGATTCCCCCAAAAAGGACAGTACATGAGGACTACTCCACTCTCAACCTCTTCCTGAGATGTTTTACTAGGAAGTGTTTTCCTGTAGAGGGAGGTCAATGAGAGTGTGTTTAAATCTCAGCAGCAAGGCTCTGCCAGCACCCTTCTCAGATCAGCCATTCTGAGACAAGACTCCATCCCTGTGGTGACTTAACTCAGTAAAAGTAGTGTTAAAGTCAAAGAAATTTTTAAAAAAGCTCAAATTTAGGCACCAGGCAGAGATGAGAAGTTCAGCCTATGCCTGAGGGATGAGTGCTGGAGGATCTCTGCAGGAGAAGCTAGTAGCAATGCCCACAAGGCCAATGTGCCAGCAAGAATAGACTGCAGGACTCAGAGAGAGTCTTAATATGATTCTATGATTCTATGATTAATAGTTACTCAGATTGTAAGTGCCAGCAATTTGCCTTCTACATAGTGGCAGTGGGTATCAGCTTAAATCCATTTTACAGCTCTTTAAAAAAATAAAATAAATTTTCTTAAATAACTTCAAGACTTCAAAGAAAAAAACTCAATAAAAACTGACCTGTGCTGTAGACAGGAAGAAACCAGTGAGTTATTTTGTTCCTAAGTTCAACAAAAAGAATTACTTTACTAATACATAATAGATAAGCAAAGCCTTAGTCAGATGGATGAGAACTGGAAGAAGGCATTAGCAGCAGAGAGGCAATTTGAACAGTTCTGTGTTTGATTCCCATGGTGAATTTCATGTCACCCACATCTCCTAAAAAAACAACTCTTAGCAGTCCCATGAGAAGTAACAGATAGACTTATTGGCTTGCTTTCACCCAAAGCTGTTTTGATACAAGGAAATAAACACATTAGTTTTTTCTGAGGTTTTTTTAATTTGGATTTTTAGCTGTCAGAAGTTAGCACATACCCTCAGTGATTCAAATCTGAATTACATTCACACCAAAGTCAAGGCAACACACTGTAGTGGAGCTAATCTGATTTACACTTGCTGAAAATCTGGTGAACTTTTTAAGGCCTTGTAGTGATAAAAAGACAATGCAAAGTCAGTGTGAAATCACGGGTACATAAGAATATTAATATGTAACACATATATATATGTGACTACGTAACTAAAAATGTACAAATACACATTTTATTCCCCAGTGTTTGTCATGGGATTAATGTAAGGGAATACAACTGGGTGACCCAAGGTCCACTCACTCTTTAGGAGTATTACATCTGGTACCACTGCATCTGTAGGTAAAGGTGGGTCCTTACACAATCCTCTATTGTTCTGGGAATTGTAGCTCAGCCAGGCGTGGGAGTTGACAGGGGTATGAGCACAAACTCCAGTAGCTGTCCATCAGCCCAGGCCATCCTTTGTTCTGACTGCCCTTGGCAGTCTCGTGGGGCAGCAGAGCCCTGGAGTATCAAATATGCCAGCCACAAGCTTTCTGCTGTGATGGAGAGGGGTGTGGTGACTGGAGATGCATAAGATGAGAGGAAGAAGAAACAGAAATGTAAAGAATAAGGAATTAAAAAGGAAGGGCAGAAGGAAAAGCATTGGTGAAGGCAAAAGATGCAAGGTAAGGCACGTGGACCAAAGAGGCACAGGCGAAGGTAGAGATGACAAAACTATGTCAAGGAAGAGACCAAAGAAATAAAAACAATTTCAGGGGAAAGTTTCCACTCAAATGCAGCTGTCACAGCTTTCAAACTGTCTCTGGGTTGCAGCTCTCAATGATGCCTCTCTGATAATCTCCCCCTGCAGCCTGCAGACTTGGTTCTTCTCAGCATTGACAGTTCATAAGCAGATTTTTCTCCTTGCTCTTCCCATTGTGGATAACTGCCCCATAGAGAGTCAGTCATGGAACAGTTTCCCTGTAAGAGTTCCCATGGCACCATAGTTTTGCCAGCAGCATGATTTACCTCTGTTTTTCAGGACATAGGAAGAATGAGTTGGCATTATGCTCCTATTCCCTTCAAAGAGTTGGCACAGGTATCATGTTTTATGTATTGTTAATCACCTTCATGGGCATAATATTTATTTTCTTCTGTTTGCTCTGATTTTGGACAAAAGGTGGCTTGCTATGGCATTCAAAGGCAGTATCCTAGGAGAGAATGATGTAAACATCTACATGGATTCATGTAAATAATACTTTCTACTGCTGGTAGTATTGAGAGATGGTAAAAAATACATATAATTAATACAAATAGTAATAAAACACAAATAAATACAAATAATACTTTCTACTGCTGGTAATACTGGGAGATGGTAACATTCCCATGAATGCAGCTCTCAGTGGAAATAACACAACAGAAGAAACTTCTACAGCATTTGCTGTGAATTTCAATCATTCTCTGCCATCAGCATCAGGGAGCTGTGAAGCCCAGGTTTCCTGCACAGGATGAGCAGTTTAAGGAATGTAAATCTGATATATACAGTTTATTTCTTTACATGAATTTCACTCCTGAATGGCTTTAAAATACTTTTTCCCTTGCAAGATGAAATTTCCAGTTGACAAACGACTTGGAGCCCATTTGTGTGCTAGGAAAATGTTGTGTATTAGATGTTTCTGAGAAAAAACTCACCATAGTGGAACTTATTTAGAATAACTGTGTAAAATATTTCTGATGGTCAAATGTTCAGTGATTAGCATTTATCATGGTTCTTTTTTAAGTGACCTTAAGTATTTTTTTTAATTTTTATGCTGAACTTTTTCTGAATTGGTGACACGATTCTATCTCAAGACCTTTCAGCCAGATAAGACCATGCCATTTTCCTCAGAAATGCTCTCCTGCCTATGGATTTTTAATATATTTTTGTTAGGGAGGCACTGTGGGAAGCAAAACACTGTATTTAAATGACTTTTTAAAGTAGAAGTCTTAAAAGTTGATATTATTTAGGGAGTTGATCTGAAAGTTTATAGTAATATGCATAGCTTTGAGATAGACCTGTTCCCAGATTTGTCCAAAGGCTTTGGACAGATGCTCTGAAAAGCAAAAAGAACCATCCTAAAAATAAAGTTAAGGAAAATTAATGTTCTAAAATCTCTGTGACCATCCACCCTGGGCAGAGAAAAGTGACAGCAAAAAAAAGTACCCCCTACCAACATGTGAGTAGTCATCTTGAATGGAGCAAAAGTGTTCAAGAGATGTGGTGTCCAGCAGATCACCACCTGGCTTATTGGCAGCAATCCTAGCTTTTACTTTATACAAAACCAGAACCTGAAAGAGCTGATATATTTTCAGACTCCAGCTATCTTCAAAAATATATATTTTTTTTTAATATTTTTTTTT